>JASAMX010015059.1:0-14201 GCA_030248175.1 Microlaimidae sp. YZB2_3
ATAAGAGTCCTATGTGAATTGCGTTTGCTACACCACGCGACTCTGACGCAAAACAGTACTGGCCCGAAAGAGTACTGGCAAAAAAGAGTAAGATATTCACGTTTTGCGTTTGATTCAAAACAGTACTGGCACAAAAGAGTACTGAAAAAATAACTTAATGTTAAAACTATTACTACTAACAGCTGCTTAACTTTATTACGATAAAAATTAATAAGCAGCGTTTTATACAGCAAACTCTTCTATTTTTAATACATCATTTAATAAAGTTCTTTGTTCATGTAACTACATAGTGAGTGTTAGCGCCACTGTAAGCCCTTTGAGCTGTTTAATTTGAGTAAATATAGTTGTGACCGTGCCTACCGCAGGTACGTTTTAAAACTTTTTTTTATTTTTAAATTTTTTTTACATTTTTAAAATTTACTGGTAGCTAAGCCGTGGGTTTTTTATGTTTTGTAAAAACTAAACTCAACGGCACTGTAGAAGCGACAGAGCGGTCGCGACAGCCGCCGTGCAGAATAATTATCGAAAAACGATAACGAAAATGTCCATTGTATTTTGAATTAATTTACGCGACCTGAAGTGGTTGAAAATCACATTTAGAGTGGCATTGAATGTGTTGATTTTGTTTTAATTTAAACGTTGCGAGCTGAGTCAGTTTATTTTATAATTTACATAAGATGGGCCAAAATTTTATACAAAATCTTTAATATTTATTCTATTATAAATATATTAATACAAATGACGGAAAATATTTTTTTTATGCTTTTTTGATATCTTTCTGCACAATGAATGACGTTTTCAGATATAAATTGGTATATTTTTATTTTTTTTATTTTAACCATTTCAAATATTTGAAATTGGATTTGAAATGAACTGCTGGAATTAATTCAACAACATTTAGCGTTTAAGTAATGTCGCTTCCTGGTGGCATTCGAGTTTAAGTTATTTAAAAAAAGAAATTAAAAAAATCGTAGACAACAAATTACGCTTCATTACTAATGTTCCTTCCTACTATCTGCAGTTGGCTCATGTTCCTTCAAGGTTTTTTATGCTTAAATGAACGATTTGAAACATATTTAACTTGAAAAATCTTTTAAGTTATTTTCTCTTTTAGTAATATTTTTATAAAGTTTTTAGAAATTTAGTGAAAAATTAATTTAAAAACAGTTTTGACAGAAATTCCAAAAAGCAAAAACAATTTTATTAAGCAAAAAATAAATATTTAATAAAAATCAGTTTCAAAACCTATTGCAGAATTTAAAACTCTAACTTTCTCATTTGTTTTGTATGCATCATAAAACCAACATATGTTATACAGAGAAGCATGTTTAACTTCACAACTGATTGTATTTTTTAATTAGGGTAGAATACATGATTTATTTGGGCCTATAACAAATAAACATGTTCCCTGTGGAGCTCTGGAACGCCAGTTTTTGGAGCCTTGCAGAATCTTCATAAACACACGGGGCGCCAGTTCATTTTCAAAATAATTTAGCATATAATTAAAGAGTAATATTTTAATTTTTCTTATTTTTTGCGGACTCAAAGTTTCTAAACATTGATAAATACAACACCTTAGAATTTTTTTAGCTTTAAAATGTCATATAGTATTCGTGATCACGTCATATATGTTTTGCTCCGTGGGATAGGTTGTGGGAGGAGCAGCGGCAAAACAGGGCTTTAAAATGAAGGTGCGAATATGACTAAATGATTGTCGCGTGGGCGGGTTATTAGAAAGGCGGGGCGCTTTATTAGACATAAATGAGGGCGTCCCTTTATGCGCGGGGTCCCTTTCTATGCAGGGGGAGGGAGAGGGCGTCCCTTATGCGCGCGGTGTCCGACGCGCGGGATCCTGCTCTTAGAACAATGAATTTCTACGGAAAAATAATTGTAAAAAATGGCTAAAATAACATAAACTTTTTAAAATTAAATAAATTGGAGGATGAAATAATAAGCGCAGATTCTGACTTTTTGTTTTAATAATCGTTTTTTTGGAGCATGATAACTTAATAGCACACATAACATAGTTAAAAACCTTGATTTAGTTAAAAAAACAAAAACTCTGGATTGTTATTTTTAAAAAAAAAAGTATTATTATTTCAATCGATTAATTTTTTTAGCAAAAGTCAAAACGTGATTTATTAGCATTTAAGAACATACGATTAAAATAAAAAAAAAGTTATTTTTTTTATTCAAGATAAATCCGAAATGCCCATCTTTTACTACACGATAATTTTTATACACCGTTTGTCTGCTTACTTCTAATAACCTAAGCGCGACAGAAAAAAGAATGGAACAAAAAGAATTACCAACATTACCACGGCCCAAAAATTATACTTTAATATGCGTAAATTGATTTCTTATATATGCAAATTTCCATTTGAATCACTAAAATCAGCTAGTTTCTGCACGCAATATCACAGTACTCTTTTGCGTCCGTACTCTTTTGTGCCGTACTCTTTTTTTCCAGTACTGTTTCGTGCGTACTCTTTTGCGAAACCCGGGACTATTATGTGGTACTGTTTCGTGCCGTTTTCTTATGATAGGGAGCCGATCTGCATACTACAAAAAATAAGTAGGAGATACGGTAATTATCTATTATGGTGACTCCCTATGTTTATTGCATACTTTATGTATAAACCGAGTTCCAGTGCAAGGTGCCTATAAATTTTTTAATAAATAAACAACGTTTTTAATTTCCCTAATAATTAAAAAATAATACCACATAACTGTATTTATATCTGTCAAAGCAAAAAAAGCAAGGTTTTTCCGAAAACTCCCTTCAATTGTTTTTGAATTAACATTTTTTGAAACTTTTTAAGTTTTTGAAAATACTTTGAAAAACAAATTTTTAATATTTGGGTCCATATAAACAACTTTTTATTTTTAAGAATATTTACAGTTTTCATTTCTATATAACTAAAGGTGAACCGAGCGTGGCTGTAACAGTTGTTTGTTGGACTGAAAAATGCCCCCCATTAAGTAACCACTCAAATCACGAGAATCTGACGTCAGTCGTATCAGCCAATCAGAATTCAGAAAATGAAAGATTTGAAGTAGAAATCAACTTCAGATGGAAGTTTAGGAATAATTCCTATTTTGTGACATAAGAAATTAGTTGTCTAATGAACACGGGAACACACTGTTGCAGCTACGTTTGGTTTGCCTTTAGGCTTGAAAAGTGCTTTAAGAATAGAGCAGGAAAAAGGGCGGTTTTCCCCCGGGCATATGTTTAGACAGAAAAAATGTGGACTAGTCTGAGATGGGCATTATGTGGACAATAAGAATTTTGCACTTTTTTTGGGCAGCTGCTCACTGAATAAAAATTTCTACAATTTAATAATGATTTGCTTATACATTGATCTAATCACACAGCACTGTTGCATTTTTTTAGTCTGATGAAATCTTAATTGAAAAAATCATACTCACAGCAATCTTTGATAAGCGTGAAATCGCCACATTTTTAATTAGAAGGTTATATTTGTATGTGTAAGAAACAACTATAAATTTGAAAAAGTGGCGATTTCGCGCTTGTCAAAGATTGCTGTGAGTATGAGTTTTTCAATTGAAATTTTATCAAAATAAAAAAATGCAACAGTGCTGTGTGATATTAGATCAATGTATAAACAAACCATTATCATATGGTAGAAATTTTTTTTCAGTAAGCAGCTGCCCAAACCAAGTGCAAAATTCTTATTGTCCACAAAATGTCCATCTCGTCTAGTCCACATCTTTTCTGCTCTATTCTTAGAGCATTTTTAAAGGCTAGTCTATCACCAAGACAAGCCATAAAACACCAAGACAAGCCCATAAAACTCTGCGAAAAAAACTTGATTTGGATTTCACTAAATTATGAATTGCATATAAAATGAGAATTTTTAATTAAAAAATAAATGTAAAGCTCCTTTGCATGTAAAAATGACAATAGAATAAACAACTATATTTCAACTATGAATGTTTGATTGAATAATTATTATCAAAATACATCAAGGATAGTTTTTATTGATTTTTTTGCGATTTTTTTGGCCAAAAGAGTTATAATGATTTTAAAAACAAAACCTTTCAATGCTAACACTAAAAGTCATCGTACACTAATTGTATAAATAAAATTTAATAGTTTTATAATTAAATTTAAATGAGGCGTTTTGTAAAAAATGTAATATTAAAAACTAAAATTTAAATATTTTTTATCAAATTAGGTTAGTCAAATTAAATTTAGGATGAATGATTTGCAATTTAATTGATTTCTGAGGATTCATTAGTAAATAGATTAATTAATTTCGGGCGTTATCATCAAATTGATAAAACTTTTATTCTTTCTACGTTTCGAAACAAACAACGTGTTTCTTCCTCAGAAAAAAGCAAAAACATAAACAATACAAATAAAGCTTACAAAAACATTTTAGATACTTTACATAATCAAGTACAAATGTGTGGTAAAATTTACAAAAACAATTTTTAAATATTAGAAAAAGTTATATTTTTGGTAGTGTTATTATACTTAAAAAAGTTTTTTTTATAAACTGTAAAAGTTTTTTGGAATATAAAAATACTGGCTAATGTTTAAAACAACAAATGAAAAACAAGGTAAAAAAATCCGATGGAAAAAACAAGTTAAAGCTAGATGAGTCAGAGTAAAACAGACATAATTAAACAGTGATGAGGTGAAATGTCTTCATAATTAGGGTAATAAAACTTTCAGATGCGTGAAGAGAGATGTTTTGCGGCGCATGCTTTTAATGCTGGGTGAATTTCCGTTTTTGCTACATTGAGTGATTTGTCGGGAGAAGAAATATTTATAAATATGGCTTCTTTGGTTAAAAGTTCGGTGGAGAAGAATCTTGTGGTTGGTTTTTTGGCTGTATCCAAAATTTTTACGTTGGTAAAATTGATATTATGGTTGGTTTGGAGAATGTGTTCTTTCAAAGCAGAGTTCGGATCTTTTTTGTGTTCTTCCAAGCGACTTTTTAAGAAACGAATTGTTTGGCCGATGTATATTTTGTCGCAGTCTAAACAGGAAACTTGGTAAACGATGCCTTTTTTATCAGGTAAAACATTTTCCGGGTGTCTATTGCCCATAAAACTTTCGTGAAGTGTATTGGTTTTATTGCTTACAATATCTATGTTGTATTTCTTGAAGAATGTTTTTAATTTTGGGGTTAAAGTGGAAATATAAGGTAAAGACAATCGACGATCGTTTGGTTTATTTTTTGGTCCGATTGGTGGTGGTGCAAGTGTTCGATTAATTTTTCTATTTTCATAACCATTTTTTGAAAAAGTTTCTTTTAAGTAGTTAATTTCTATTTCCGGATTGGGTAATATCTTTTTTGCTCGATGTGATAAACATTTAAGAGCTCCTAAAAGCTGGTTTTCTGGTTGGTTTGAGTTTGCGTGGACAAATCTATCTGAGTGTGTGGGCTTGCGGTAAATTTCAAAATTGATAATGGTAGAGTTATTAAATATTTTTTTGTTAAGTTTTACATCTAAAAATGGTAGTTCGTTATTTTTTTCTTTTTCTATTGTGAATTTAATTGAATTGGTATGGTCTTCTTTATTTGCTAAACCGAGTAAAATCTCCAAAGCGTTTAATTTTTCTTCAATTATTACAAGAATATCGTCTACGTATCTTAACCATAAAATTATGTTGATTCCTAATTGTTTAGCTTTTGTGATAATGTTGTATTCCAATTCTTCTAAATATATGCATGCTAATAGTGGTGACAAAGGGCTTCCCATTGGTAGGCCTCTTATTTTAGTATAAAATTTGTCTTTGTGCTTAAAGTAAATTGATTCCGTGCAAATTGATGTGAGATCTAAAATTTGTTTCATTGAAAGTTCTGTTAAAAGTTCCCATTTTTCTGGAAAATTTTGGAGTCTATTTTCTAAAATTTTGAGAGATTCGTTTACCGGTACGTTTGTAAAGAGTGATGTAACGTCAAATGAAGCCATATTAATATTTTTTGGAAATTCGGTATTTTTTATTGTTTCCACTAGCTGTATAGAGTTTTTTAAATGCGTCGGTTGTATTCCTATTAATGAAGTTAAAACTTTTGCTAATTTTTTGGCCGTGTAATACGTGACTGTGTCAAATAGAGAAATGATTGGTCTTAATGGGTAGTTTTCTTTATGAATTTTAGGTTTTCCATATGCGTGGGGGTCTGTTAATCTTTTGAGACTTGGCAGAAAATCAAGTTGTTGTTGTTGTGTAAGAACAGTGGATTTTAAAACTGTTTTAAAATCGCGCGTGAATTCGTTTCTTTGGGTTGCTTTTTTCCAGGTGGTATGTTTCTTGGTCCAAAATTATTTCTTCTAATTTTTTATCATACTGATCGAAATCTAAAATTACAGTTTTATCCCTTTTGTCAGCACTTGTTACTCGGATTTTTTTGCTTTGGACTTTTTCGTTTAATTCTTTTTCTGCTTTTCTGTGTTTTAATAAAAGATTTGGTTTTGGTGGCTTCGAACTCCGTATTATTGATTAAACTGAAGTACATATTTCGTTTTCGTATGGCTTTAAATCGTGTTTTGTTTCCATAAATGCTTCTATATATGAAATTATATCTGTTATTGAAAGTGTTTTGGGTGTTTTGCTAAATTTTCCACCTAAAGCTAAGATGTCTTTTTGGTCTTCTGTAAGTGTTTCTGAGGAAAGATTTACTATAAGACTGTCTCGAAAAGTTTTATCTGGCCATAATTCTTTTTTTATTTGCTGGGTGTCTTTCAATTTTTTAAATTTTTTAATATGGTTGTTCTCTTTAACCCCAAAATTAAAAACATTCTTTAAGAAATACAACATAGATATTGTAAGCAATAAAACCAATACACTTCACGAAAGTTTTATGGGCAATAGACACCCGGAAAATGTTTTACCTGATAAAAAAGGCATCGTTTACCAAGTTTCCTGTTTAGACTGCGACAAAATATACATCGGCCAAACAATTCGTTTCTTAAAAAGTCGCTTGGAAGAACACAAAAAAGATCCGAACTCTACTTTGAAAGAACACATTCACCAAACCAACCATAATATCAATTTTACCAACGTAAAAATTTTGGATACAGCCAAAAAACCAACCACAAGATTCTTCTCCACCGAACTTTTAACCAAAGAAGCCATATTTATAAATATTTCTTCTCCCGACAAATCACTCAATGTAGCAAAAACGGAAATTCACCCAGCATTTAAAGCATGCGCCGCAAAACATCTCTTTTCACGCATCTGAAAGTTTTATTACCCTAATTATGAAGACATTTCACATCAATGACTGTTTAATTATGTCTGTTTTACTCTGACTCATCTAGCTTTATCACAGACTTGTTTTTTCTATCGGATTTTTTTTTAACCTTGTTTTTCATTTGTTGTTTTAAACATTAGCCAATATTTTTATATTCCAAAAAACTTTTACAGTTTATAAAAAAAAAAAATTTTTTTAAGTATAATAACACTACCAAAAATATAACTTTTTCTATATATTTAAAAATTGTTTTCGTAAATTTTACCACACCTTTGCACTTGATTATTGTAATGTATCTAAAATGTTTTTGTAAGCTTTATTTGTATTGTGTATGTTTTAGATTTTTCCTGACGAAGAAACACGTTGTTTGTTTCGAAACGTAGAAAGAATAAAAGTTTTATCAATTTGAGGATAACGCCCGAAATTAATTAATCTAATTACTAATGAATCCTCAGAAATCCATTAAATTGCAAACCGTCAATGAAGTTTACTTGTGAAATTGTAATTGAAGGCAAATTTCCATTTTTGGATGTATTAGTAACAAAAAATCTAAAACTTTCGAAACTTTAATACAGAAAAAGCCAATTTTATGGGACTTTATACAAATTACAGTAGTTTTTTTACCAGAAACATATAAATACAGACTTATTTCAACTTTAGTTGACACCTGTTTTAAAATTAGCTCAAATATGTCAGTGATCCATGGAGAAATTTCGTGACTTAAATAAATATTAAAGAAAAACGGATACCCTATTTCAATGACATATAAATTAGAACATTTTTTGACAAAATTTTTAAAAATATAACGACACAAAGCAACTCCAAAAATAAAAAAAAAACTTAGCATTTGTTTACCTTTTTTGGGGTTAAGTTTTAGTGCAAAAAAAACCAAGAATTCATTCTATATTTTGTTTTTTACCAAAAACTGATTGTAGAATTGCGTTCAAAACTAAAAATCCTTTAAGGACAAGCTTCCTCTGTACTTGCGGTTTGATGTGGTATAATAAATTAAGTTGAAGTTATATAGTCATATGGTGTTCCATTTTTCTTTGATAGTAAACTTTCTAGACGGAACATAAAAAAGCAGGCACTTAATTATATACTGTGCTCTGTCGTTTTATATCCACATCAGCAAGTTATTTAAATCCCACGAAAAAGTAATCACCAGAACTGCCACATAATCTTTTTTAAGGCGACTATGAAACGCGCTATAACAGCTAATATGAACAGCCTGTTATTTTAAGCTGAATAGTTTACTGGGCTATTTTCATTAAAACGATTAAGTTATTATCAAATTTTACAAACGAACGAAATTGTTAGCTATAGTAAAAATTACCAGTATACAAAGCACTTCGTTGTTTTTGTTATTTACAATCAAAAAATCAATTTGAAAATAATTAAGTTAAAATTCTAAATAAATTAATTAAAATCCTTGAACTAATTAATGGTTTTCCCTGAAAATCAATTGAATGAAGCCATGTCTTATGAGAGATACTCAACGCACATACTTAATATTCACAACTCATTTCTATAAATTTTTACTGCCGAAATCGGTTGTTTTATGTTAGTTTTGAACGATTTCGCTAATGTTAAAACATAAAACAACTATGTTATTTCAAGTTATTTTTACTGTTTTTAGTGTTGTACATTAATGTTTGGCAAATTTTGATTTATTATTGTTTTAAATTAAAGAACATATATAATCTTTATCGAAATAAGGAAGAACCAAGTTTTTTCAAAGCTATCTTAATTATCCTCGCCCAAACTAAAAAAAACGAAAATAAAAGCTACAAAAAACTGAAATGACAGCAATTTCAAGCGTGTGCACAGACTTTAACTTCCTAGTTTGAAGTATTTAAAAATGTTCTTCTAAGGAGTTTAAGTTTTTTAAGCACGACGTTTCAAAAAATTGGTTTTGAATTTTTCATTTACCAAACAATTTTGACGACAAGTAGAGGTAAAGGTTTTGTCTTTATTTTATCAGTTTGTTTGTCAGTGTTTTACATGTTCTTATTTTTTAATGTCTTGTGTTATCTATTTAAGCGCTTTAAAGCACCAAAAATTGTTTTTAAGTTTGGAAATTTCCAAAAAAAATCATAATACTTCATCAGTGATCTAACCATGAGGGGCGGTACCCGATCTCCAAAATGAATTCATAGGAAAAAGTCTGGATAATTGGTGGGAGAGAAGCCACTCAGCGAAAAAGGTTTCTGTATAGTAAAATTTGGCCGGTATAAAAATGAAAAAAAAAACTAAATTACTAAAAAACTAAATTAAATTACTAAAAACTAAATTAAACGTCGAAATAAATAAAGTGGATAAATGTTTGCTTAAATTTTTTTTTGTTTGTTATAAATATTTCATGAACTAAAGCTAAAGTCTCCCAGGCTGAAATTAAGGGCGTAACTGCTCTCCGCCAGGAAGAAATAAACAATAAACCCAATAGCGAGAAAAATTAAAAAAAAAGTTTCAGCGGTTATGTAACCAATTATTATTTAGTTGAGTCATGTGTTTCTCTGCACGTGATATTTTCTCAAAGAACGAGTGGTTACTTTACCACTCATCTATTTTCACCCTGATAGAATTTATCTTTAAAGATAAATTCTATCAGAGTAAAAATTAATGAGTGGTAAAGTAACCACTCGTTCTTTAAGAAAATACCACGCGCAAAGAAACACAAGACGCAACTAAATAATAGTTGGTTACATAACCGCTGAAAACTTTTTTTAATTTTTCTCGCTCGCAGGTTTATTGTTTCTTTCTTCCTAGCAGAGAGCGGTTATGCCCTTAATTCCAGCCTGAAAGATTTTAGCTTTTGTAAAGATTTTTTCAGGAAACAATATTTTGGTCTATTAGGGGCAGGGGTAAAACCTTCTTTTTTTCATCAATTAATTTCATGTATTCTTGTATTAATACTATATAATTATTGTTTTATGGGTGCACATTGCCGCAAATTTACTTTTGAGAGTTTGTATGGCGTGAATTTGTAGTGATAGGCGGAAATGTGGAACCCCCCGAAACACCAAACCCGGAACCAGAAACGGAATTGTGATTTTTCAAAAATCCAGAACAGGAACCAGAACCGTAATTCCAAATTTTGCCCAGAACATCTGGAACCTGGAACCGGAACTGCCCATCACTAAAATTTACTATGGAGTCTTCATAGCTGTAATTTAGGAACCTAAGGTCTCTCCGGACAGTTTTTATTGCAGAGCGTTCAGTAGTAAACGAATTGTAATAAAGAGCACAAATTACCCATTTTTATTTACACAAAATTTATTTTTGAATTACTATACTTATAGAGTATTATAATATTTTAAGATATTCAAATGACGAAAATTTGACTAATTGGCAAAAAACAGGCAACAAATTCTGTTTAAAATAATGATATTTGTTGAATTTACGTCAAATAAATTTTAAAAATTATTAAAAAAAATGAAAAAAGCATTATCAAAATCAAACAAAAAGTATGGCCAAATATGTTTTATGTGGGAATCAATTTCTGCACCTTTCAATAATGGGCAACGCGCTAACCGACTCTGCCACTGCAACATGGGTTGATGAGCTTTAAAAGAGATTTATAAACAAACCCTCTGAAATAAATCGATAAAACGCACGACAGAAGCATTTATGCGTTAAACAATACAAAAGATATTATAGCCTTTCAAAAATTATAAATTTTAATAGAAATATACCATCTGGAGCTTTAAAAATTTTACCAAATTAAATTATATTAAAGTCTCATCGCAATTTTGAAAAAAATAAATCCCCATTTTTACGGAAAATTGTATATAAAACCATAAATACAAACATATTTGTAGAAATTGTTACCTACGTCAAAAAGGGTAACAATTCCTTTTTATTGGAAGTATTTTCCCTAATAAACAATGAGTAGTGCATATTTCTAAGAGTTTTAAAAAAATTTCGTTGCAATTCGATTTTTAATATCAATTATTTCAAGTACTGCCAATAATATAATAAATGTGCACTTTATAATCACGGTATTTTTGCCTTCTTAACACTTATATTAATTTTTTATGGAAATATTTCTGTATTTCACGACATCTTGTATGCCAAAAATCGCGATTTTCTATACTTAAGAAAACTGTCCAGAGAGACCTTAAAGTTGCCGGAAATGGGAACTTGGATCAGAAAAATTTGTATGGGATTAGATTTAGGCTTTACTTAAGGTTAGGTATAGTTTTTTGAAATTTTTATTTTCGGCCTCAAGTTCCCCAGTTAGAGCTCCAAGCTCCAGATACAAAATACAAAAATACACAATACAAAAAATTGATATAGTAATTTTTTAAGAGCGAAAGCACAGTTTTAATGTTTTTAGAACCGTTTCCCAAATTGTTGTTTCGAGAGAACGCACAGTTTATATAATGTGTTTAGGACAATGTTGCACAGTTTTCATGATGTCACAATAGTCCAGTGGTTAAGACGGGACGTTAGTATCTTTTTAGCCCTGGGTCGAATGCTATTTTTGACTCTTCTTAATTTTTATTGATTTTGTACCTATTTTACAATTTTAATTCTAACATTATTTTGTGATTTTTTTGTAATTTCAATTCTTAATATTGTTTGATACATAGTAAACATTAAATGCTAATAAATGCAAATAGAAAATATTTACTTACACATTTTCATGCATTATTTTATCTTTTTTAACACAATAAATTGAAAACAAAAATAAGAATGCCTTTATTTTTGGCTACTGTTTTTAAAAAAATAGTCAATTTAATGAATTGTAGGTCTATTCTGATATATTTGTGGGTTCTTAAATTTATTTTCGAATTAATTCAAGTATCACTTTTTGGCTTGTTTCAAAATATTATATTTTGTGCGTTTTTATTTGTGTTTCATAATATTGTTAATTATTTGATTAACAAAGAAGAAAATTTAAAAACTGAAAAAAATCATTGTTTTTTTATAAAATACTAACAATTCGATATATTGGTTTTTAAAATTACTCAAATATTGCGCATGTTATGACTACTTTTGACGGGAAAAGATTAAATGCCAAATGATTTACAGTGTTTGTTATTTTTTAATAAAAATATTTCTTGCGGGTTTTTTTTTAATTTAATAATTATGCAACTGTTTACATGTGTTTTTGAAATACATGCAAACGGTTTCTTGTGTTTTCAAAACACATTCCTACGTATGCATGCGTTTTGAAAACACATGCAAAGTTTTGCACGTGATTTTGATATTTATGCATACGTAGGCATATTTTGCAAACGGTTGCATGGTTTTTACTGCAATTGTTTGTCAATTCTTAACATTACATGCAAACGGTTGCATAATTTTTGAAAAACACTCAGCCGTCTGTATAAAAAAACATGCATATCCACACATATCCCGTATAACTTTTCTCCGTTTCTCATTCTGCTTTTTTTTATTCATTTAATTTCATATATTCTTGTTAATACTAATATTTTTTATAATATTACAAGAATATATGAAATTAAATGAATAAAAAAAGCAGAATGAGAAACGGAGAAAATTATACGGGAATATGTGGATATGCATGGTTTTTTTATGCAGACGGCTAACTTTTTTAAAAAAATTATGCAAACCGTTTGCATGTAAATGTAGGATTAGAACATTAGGGTAAAGCTCATTGCGACGTTTCCGAAGTGTGCCTACGTATGCATAAATATCAAAATCACGTGAGAACTTTGCATGTGTTTTCAAAACGCATGCGTAAATGTGTTTGAAAACACAAGAACCGTTTGCATGTATTTTGGAGCGCCGTGAGACAGTTTTGCATAATTATTAAATTAAAAAAAAACCCGCAAGAAATTTATTGAAAAATAACAAACAGTAAATCATTTGGCGTAATATTTTCCGTCAAAAGTGGTGCAACGTGGCAAAGTGTGAGTAATTTTAAAAACCAATATATCGAAAATTGTAATTATTTTAGAACGGATGATTTTTCAGTTTTTAAATTTTCTTCCTTTGTTAATGCAAATAGATTGACAATATTATGAAACACAATAAAATAAAACGCACAAAATATAATATTTTGAAACAAGCCAAAAAGTCAAATTTTTTGAATTAATTCGAAAATAATTTTAAGAACCCACAACTTGTGGGATGAACCTACAATTACAATTTAAAAATAAACTATTTTAAAAAACAGTAACCAAAAAGGAGGCATTCTTATTTTTGTTTTCAATTTTATTGTGTTAGAAAAAGAATTGAAATAATGCATGAAATG
Organism: Microlaimidae sp. YZB2_3; assembly: GCA_030248175.1. Lineage (NCBI taxonomy): Eukaryota > Metazoa > Nematoda > Chromadorea > Desmodorida > Microlaimidae > Microlaimidae sp. YZB2_3. Next base: position 13,459 of record JASAMX010015059.1, read on the forward strand.
TGTAAGTAAATATTTTCTATTTAGTTTAATGTTACTATGTATCAAACAATATTAAGAAATTGAAAATACAAAAAATCCACAAACTGATATTTTAAAAAATTAAAATTGTCAGAAATAGGTACAAAATCGATAAAAAAGTAAGAAGAGTCAAAAATAACGAGTCATTTGTGACGTCATGAAAACTGCAACATTGGGAGCGTCTATAAACTGTGCATTTCTCTCTCGAAACAACAATTTGGGAAATTTTCTAAAAACATTAAAACTGTGCTTTTCGGCTTTAAAAATTACTATATCGATTTTTGTCTATTGTGTTTATTTTTGTTATTTTTGTTATCTGGAGCTTGGAGCTCTGACTGGGAATTTTGAGAGCCAAAAAACTATACCTAACCCTAACGAGAAAACCTAAATCTAATCCCATACAATTTTTCTGATCCAGAGTTCATTTTTCCGGCAACCTTAAAGGTCTACTTATAAAAGTTCTTAACTATCCAAAATCGCCGATTTTTGCGCATTGCATGTCCATAACAGAAATATTTCATAAAAAAATTAATATAAAGGCAGAAAATTGCGTCAAAATTATAAACCGCGTTATTATCCTATTGGCAGTACTTGAAAATAATTGATCCTAAAAATCAAATTCAACGAAATTTTTTTAAAAGTTCTAAAAAATATGCACTACTCATTGTTTATTAGGGAAAATATTTCCAATTAAAAGGGATTGTTCTTTTTTGACGTAAGAACAA
>JASAMX010015061.1:0-20000 GCA_030248175.1 Microlaimidae sp. YZB2_3
ACAAAAACATAATTAAAGTTTCTTCGTCATTCACACTGGTGAAATTCAGAGAGGGTTGAGCCGTTCGTCGTGTTCCGTAACACATCTAGGTGAGCCACCAAAATTTCCGTAGGCATCATTCCTATAACAAATAGTAAATTTATTTTATTTAAGATGCCGACATGCAAGGCGCTCCCGGAAATCGGCCAAACCCCCCGGCTGCGCCCCCAGATGTGATCCAGGATCTCCCCGCGGACGACGACGTGGCCCCTGAAGATGACCCTAGCGATGACAGCGGTGTCCCAGCAGTGAATGATTATTTTAATGATTAGTACCCCGCGGGTTGTGATATAAACAGACCCCTACTAAATTTTTCAAAAAAACTAGTTTTTGCGCATTTTTATACTAAAATTAAAAATTGGGGGTGCACGCGTACTTTTTTTTTGTTTTTTTGTTTTTTCGCTGTGTAAAAATTAAAATTAAATGTAAAATGGTGGCAAAAGCTGCCAATTTGTTACCTTAGTTGTGCCGTCGGAATCAAATAAGTCCCACCGGCGGGGGACATCCCCTCAGTTTTTATGCCCCGTGGTTCGCCCACCACAGCCCGGCACTACAAAAATTTTAAAATTCACTCGTCCAAGGTTGTGCCAGTAAAAAAATGTTTTTTAATGTCTTTCATTTTTTCCGTTTTTTGCTCAAAAATTAGTTTAATCGGGTATATTTTTAATTTTGTGTGTCTTACTGCGTTGCTTTGGAAACGCCTCCCCGTCAAAATTCCCCAGCTTTTACAGCTGTGTCCAACGACCCATGGAGTCGCCTGTCGACCTCGCCGGTTTGAAGTCGGTAATACTCCGTAGCCGGGGACGGCTTTAAACCGGGTGGGAAGATATGGCGAATCCATGGTTCGTTGCGGTTTTCGTATTCGCCCAGTTTTTGTCCCCCGCGTTAGCGCCTTAGGTTTTTTAAATAAATCTTTTTATTAAATTTCTTGTTTTAGGTTTTTAATTTAAAACGCGGTGTTGCGCGGTTGCTCATGCGAGCGAGGCTCGCCTCAAATTACTTGCCCGGTTGGTCGGTTGTTTTTGCGGTAATTCAACGCGCGGTGCTAATCAGTCACCACGCGCGGGGCCGGGGTTTAGTGGCCTTTTTGTTAATATAAAACCAGCTCCCGTTTTTAAAAGTCGTGGTTTTTATATCTTCAAAAAATTAGACGGCTGCGGGAATCCAAACGAGAAGAACCGGTTGGCCCTGAAGCAGGAACCTATTCCTGTCTTCCACCCTAAGATTTTGTTATATTTTACGAAAATATTTTTATATCTACGATAGGCCCCTAGTTTGGTTCCGAGCAGTCCTACGTGGGATTCTCAAGCGACCAACCGGCTGTCGAACATTAGACTATTAACTTTTTTACTGTTTGAGCTCCGGAGCAACACCGCGTCGGAGCAGAGTTAGTTTTTTAGAGTTCGTTTCTTTTAGTTAGCAAAAATTAAACAGGCGCTAACCCCCGTTTAGTTCCCTTGGCTTTTCCGGCGGGTTTTCCTTTCTGGCGTTTCCAAAACAGCGCAGGTTTTTACGTTTAAATTGTAGCGCGGCTAAAGCCAACTTTTCGTTTAAAGTTTCCCCCCCTTGCCAAAAAGGCCTAAAAATTTCAAAGGTGTCTTTTCACCCTGTTTCGCATCCCTCCTTAGGTTAAGTTTCAACGTTCCTGCGCATTTTTCTAAACCTTTTTCGTAGGCTAAGTCGCGCCCCGTGCCGTTTGCCCATGTTAGGCTGTTTTAGTTTTGTGTAACGTGTAAAGGGCCTCGGTATTATGAATTTTGTGGCCGCCAGTAAACACATGCCTTTTTAAGCTTGTTAAAACGCAAATCACTACTAATTATTAATTAAGTCATTTTTGAGAACTCCTAACTCTGTCTTTGGCGACGGTTCTCCCACCGGAGGGAGAGCACACAGACAAACAGACACACAAACATCTTAAGCACATACACTTCTCTTCTGACCGAAGCTTGTTTTGGCGTTCGATCCGTGTGACCCCTTGGACTGGAAGCCCCCTCACAAATTTGGGCGTCACAATTTTATAATAACTAAAATGCTAGGTTTGTGTTTTATAAATAGAAATAACGCATTATAATTTTAAAATATGCATAACTAAACTTGTGTTCAGTATATTTTAAATTTAAACATTAAACAATTTTAAAATTGTTTGTGCTCTATTTTATAATAATAATGTGAGTCGAACTCTCATTATTGCAACTTTGTAATAATAGTTTTTACCACACTCATTAGCGAAAACCCAAGATCTTATATTTTTTGCGTAAATGAAAGCGCAAATGCGGCCCATCTTAAACAGTCCCTTTTAATGCCGGAATATCCCAATGTCCGTTTGCCGGCTGAGTTACATGAATCGCCAATTTTTTTAAATTTATAGTAGTTTCTTAGACATACAAATATAACCTTCTAATAGAAAAAGTGGTGATTTCACGCTTGTCAAAAATTGCTTTGAGTATATTTTTTTCAATTGTCATTTCATCAGATTAAAAAAATGTTACAGTGCTGTGTAATTAGTTCAACGTATAAATAAATTATTATTATATGGTAGAAATTTTTATTCTGTGGGCAGCTGCTCAAATCAAATACGATTTTTTATGGTGCAAATAATTTGTATCTCAGACTAGTCCACATATATTCTGTCTAAACACACGTCCGAGGGGAATCGCCCCTTTTTCCTGCTCTATTCTTAGAGAATTTTATTAGGCTAATTATAGATGAAAACGTTTTGTATGCGAAAAACGTAAAACATATCAAAAACACGGAAAAATAGCAATTTTCTGCTAGGTCAACGAATTTAAAACCACCATTACAATTCAAAAAATCGTTCAAGTCCAATTTTAAACCCAACTGCTGGACAAACTGATTTTTGCCGATTTTATTTCTCCTTTCAAACACACGTTTTTTTCTGCAAACAGTTGCATTTGAACACCATACCTTTCTTCAATAACTTTTTATAATAAAATTAGCCTTGAAAAATGCTCTAAGAATAAAGCAGGAAAAAAAGAAGCGATTTTTTCCCCGGCGTATGTTTAGGTAGAAGAGATGTGAGCTAAAGTTAAACCAAACCTAGCTTCAACAGTGTCGTCACGTGATTAATTTAGACATGCCTAAATGACTTTCATGCGGAGAAATTTTTTCGTTCACACAAGATCAGCAACTTTTAGAAAATTCAAAGCGTTTGTGCAAATTATAATTTATAAATTAAATGTTAAGTTTTCTCTTGATAGTTTTCACCGCGAACCTTTCAGTAGTACACCAATTGCAGAACATAGTAATAATTAATTAAGCAAAAATTAATTTTTTGTTTACATAAAATATTTTTTATTATTTATTGTAATTATAGACATAATATTTTCAAATATCCCAACAACGAAAATTCTAATGAGCGGCAAAAAGTAGGAAACAACTGCAATAATTTAAATATTTACAAATAATCTTTTTTGTTTTGATTTTTTAGAAAAATATAATAACTTTAAAGTAAATATTAATATTAAATAAAAAATGTGACAATGAAAATAAGTTCACAGTGGGAATCGATCCCTCGACCTCACAAATTTTAGCAGCGGCTCTATCCAACTACGCCACATAACCATCTCCTGAAAGTGGCTTATAAACTTTTCTAAAAGTGATTTATAAACCCACAGACTTTATTAAATATAATATGCACACACAAAAGCTCAACAGCACGACAGCTAGTATGGCAGTTTAAAAATCATAGATTTCAATAAAAACATACCATCTGGAGCTTTAAAGTTCACCAAATTAAATTAAATTCACGTTTCGCCGCAATTTAAAAAAAAAATTTACCCCCATTTTTTTACAAAAAAATTTATATTAAACCATAAATACAGAACTATTTTCGTTAGTTTTTACGTACGTGAAAAACGGTAACGGTGTCCCTTTATTGGAAGTTTTTTAAATAAATACTGAGTAGTGAACATTTTTAAGGGTTTAAAAAAATTCCGTTGCAATTTGATTTTTAATATCAATTATTTCTTCTACTACCAATAATATAATGAATGTGCACTTTATAATCGTGGTATTTCTGCCTATTTAACACTTTTATTAATTTTTTATGGAAATATTTCTCTGTATTTTGCTAGATCTCATATGCAAAAATCTCGATTTTCCATACTTAAGAAAACTGTCTGGAGAGACCTAAAGTATACAAGCAAATTATATTAAATATACCGTTTATTAATACATAGATATTTATTATGAAATAATGTTTACATTTTATAGCACGGGAAAGAAGCAAAAATATCTAACTACCACACATATTGCTTAGAAACGTTTGTCCGTTCTAATTGTTGTATGTCCTAATTGGGTGACCCTAATCAGAGTGCAATCTTATTCGGTCATATGTCCTTACTTGTTAATTATTATTAAATGTGTGGGACATCAGCTATCCTAAACACGGCTATAGTTTTATTTCATTAACGTCACAAACAAATCACGACTATACATCATTGAAAAAAGCCCCAAAATAAAGCTTTCACGATGGTCAAAACCCATCCATTTTAACGAAAGTTGTTCAGTGTTAAATATTTTCACATGATTATGACATTATAAAATCACTTTTAGCCAAATAACGCTCAGAAAAAAAAGGATCTCTCATTCATTGGAGATCAAGTTTTCCCAAGCGCTAATTGGCTAAAACAGCTCCTTCCTCAACCATTCTCACAGAGCAAACTTACATGACGTGATCACAAATACTATCTGACATTTTGAAATTCTTACATTTAAAAACTGATTTTTGCATGAAATTTTTCTGTCCAACATATATTGTAGTTATATATTTTTGTTTTTTTTTTTATTTTTATATTATTTTACATGTAAAAAAGTACATAAAATGATGTTTTATTTTATTAGTATATTATACTGGCATCTATATTGATAACCATTTATGCTGTGCGATTAATTTTGTTCAATATCATAAAATGAAATATTTCAATTAATATTTTTGATTGAATAGTGTTACACGAAAACCTTCAAGGAAATATTTGTATTTGTTTTATATAAGAACCCATAAAAGCTGTGAAAATTACGGTTTTAATAATGTTTTACACGTTTATTTTATTAAATTAAATTAAATTAAATAATCTAGACACCAGTATAGTTTTGGTAATATTGTGTTATAAATAAAAACAAATCACAATTTTATAATTATATACAATATATACAAAAAATGCATTAAAATTTATTATTACAAAAACTTTTTGTGAAAGGTGCTTGACCAAACTTAAATTTGCAAAGCTCATTTAACAAAAAAAGAACAAACAAATTGGTGGTTTATTTAGTAGTTAACGGTAATTTACGTCTTTTGCAGTTTTGTCCATTGAAAATTTTTTTTATAAATTTATAAGTAAAACATATCAAATATACATTGTATTTCAAATTATTTTTTATTAATTAAAATTTTTGATTGTAAAACTAAATAAAAATTATTGTAAAGTTTCTGTTGGCATTGAGCACTAAGTTATCGGACTAGATGCATGGTTTTATTGCTTAAAGCAAAGGTCAAATATAAGAAGAATGTTTGGCTATTATGCCTATATTTTGTTTTATATTTAATTTTTTAAAATATTTTTCTTTTATCATTTTATACATCACATGAAAAATTGAAAATAATTAAAATGAGATTTTTCTTTATACATTCTCATAATAATTTAGTAAAAAATATATAATATAACAAAAAATAACTCCTATATAGAAAGTAGCGACAGCATATACTATTTTATCGCATAATTTTAATAGCGCACCTTGGATAGTAAAGGGAGGCGGAATAAAAACAAGCAAAAAATGCCCAAAAAATTTTTAAAATAAATGATTTTTGGAACAAAAAACATATAAAAGAGCAAATTATATATTAAAAATTGAATGACTATAGAATATACTAAATAATATATTAATTCATTAATAAACTGTGTGCCCAATTAATACTCCAATTCGTTTTCTTCATTTTATCTTTAAAATTTTTTTCACACTGAAGAAAATGAAATATTTTATCACACAGTGTTACTTTTCAGTAAAATAAAATAATAAAATTCGAAGAGATTTACGTTTTATTAATAGTTTAATAAATTATTATTCAGTTTTTTTTTGTAGTAAAATTCATTTTTTATATTATAATTTAATCTTTTGTATATTCTATTTTAATTTTCGATATGTATGTGGTGCAATTTAATTACCTTTATTGGCCTTTTTGTCAGTTTTAATGTTTTATCACTGTAAAAACGGCTTTTGAACCTGCCTCCGGAAGTCTGAAGGCAGATAGAAGGCAGGTTAAATTGCCTCGAAGGCAGCATTGAGGCAGAGTCAGGGCAGGTAGGAGGCGGGGTGGAGGCAGGTAAAGCTGCTTCAGAGGCAGGTAGCAGACAGCTGACCATGCCTCTTATGTTAAAGCGTATACAGGTTAGGAGGCAGGTAGGAGGCAGGTAGGAGGCAGCTTAAAACTGCCACGGAGGCAGGTAGGAAGCACGGTGGAGGCAGGTAGGAAGTAACCAAATTTCTAATGGAAGCAGGCAGGAGGCAGTTAAAAACCGTTTTTCTCAATTCAGGCAACCCATCTATTGGGTTATTAAAAAACAGACTTTTTTATCTTGTCTTTTATGTTTTTTAGGGTCCGTAAAAAAACACCATGAACAAATTACTCATAGGCCAAATTTGCATAAACAGTACAAATTCCACATGAAGTAGTGTCAATCCCCGAAATTATAATGTGTTTGCAATATCTTCTTAAAATTTTTTACCACTTTCAAAATACAAATAAAACTTATCATGATAAAGTTTAGTGTGATTTTAAGCCTTCGCTTTAAAAAAATTGAAACATTTTAATGGTTTTATAATTAAAAATCTAAATTTGTAACAAATTTTAGTTCACAAACGCATTTTTAACAGTCGCTAATGCATTTTTAACAATGCAATGTTAACAACTTTTAACAATTAACAGTGGGAAATTCAACACTACGCTGTTGTATTTCTTAGTTGCTGCGCTTGTCTCAGTAAAGCCTTTGATACCCTAAAAGTAAACTACTTCTAACAAAACAGAACAATCCAAACTGCCAGACTACATTATCAAATGTCTGAGCAGCTTACCTTCAGGGCAGATCAAGTATAACCCTCTTCAGAGAAAAACTCCCCAAATCCAAACCCATTTGTTCAGGGTTATTACAAGGCTCAGTCATTTCAGCAGCACTTTTCAACTTCTGCATATCTGATATACCACCTCCACCTACCAATGTAAAAATCGTATTCTAAACTAATGACACCACCATATATACATATGGCACCAACATCCCAAACACGGAGACAGACCTCACCAACCACCTAAACTTACTCAACAACTACCTAGAAGAAAACCACCTCATAGTGTCAACAGAAAAATCAACAGCAACTTTTTTCACTCCAGCTTTTGTTTTTCAACAAGAAAACATTAAAAACTAACGGCTACCATTAAACCTAAATTCAAAAATACAAAGAGTCACTTTTGACTGTAGCTTTAGTTGGCACCAACTGGCCCAACAAAAAAACATTAACCACAACCTTTAAAGCAATTACCCACACAATAATAAACTGCGCTGCACCAATCTGGTCTCCAAACCTTTCAAAAATATTTCCAAAAACTTCAAACCACCCCAAACATGCCACTGAGCCATTCATTGTACAGCTTCGGCCGATCACTTGCACCAAGAGACAAAAATCATGGCAGTTGAATAACAGTGCTCCCTACTATTTTTACAATTTGTAGCAATAACTATGCAACGAAACCATTCAAACAAAAAACTCACAGAAACCAGAAAAAGACCAAGAGAAATAAAACACACACTTCAACCCAAATTTGGACGAATAACTGGAAGTTTTTTCCACCAAAGCCTAACCAAAAAACAAATCAACAGCAAGCTTCACACATATTTCACAAAAGAATCTATCAAAAACTATTAACCAAGTATTCTGGCCACCGATATGAATTTACCAGAAGTGCGGAAGTATCTCACCTTTCTACAGCAAATACTCTACTTAAGTACGCCTATACCAATCGCTTTGGGTTATTAGGTTTATGGGTTTTAAAAGGCAGCTAACATGCAAATATACTATTTCAGTTTGAAAATACTAATAGTGAAAGTAAAACAATATTCAATTATAGGGCACAAGAACTACAGCCAAGGTCGGCATCTAATCATGGATATCCCTATCAGTTGCGACTGCACTTTTCCGTTCATTATGGGTGACTACAGGTTTTTGGATTCCAGCAACTTCGGTGGCTGGAGCAGCAAGGACCCAATGCCGACGTGGCTTTGCGGGTTGTCAGGGCTTCAGCTCAGCATTGCCTCATATACCTATTTCCATGGGATATCTAAACCTATCCAGCTTGAAGTCAAGGCTGGGTATGTGTAAGGCTCAGTTGCCACAATCTCCAACATGCCAGTTGGATATTCAAGGCGGACATAACTTGGAAAGAGGGTCTTATCCTGGCAGTCAATTATTCCTCTGCCTTCTACTTTCGTCACAGCTATCGCAAAGCTGGGCAGGCTGCGAACCACGCCAATAGATTTTCTATGTTGACTTCAACCGAGTCAATGCCCAGATACAGTGCAAATTTTGAAATTTTTATTGGATGCAATAAAGTATGGAGAGACATGGTTTTAACACATCCACAACGTTTTGGCCCTTACTCCGCGCTTTTACGACTTCCCTAAATTCCAGAATTCTGCCTCTTTCAATCTCCTTTGTGGTGAGGTCCAAATCAACATAAACCGATCTGCATTCTACCCATCTGCATTGATAACAGGAGCTTATTATGCTGCAATGTTGGCAGCGAGGAATACTACTCACTATGGCCAAATTCAAGTCGCTGGACCTGTCAATCCGCCCATTGAAGACAATGTGCACGAAATAGAATTGGATGTGGTTTCTATTTATTTTAATGGTTTTCACATTAATGGGCCAGTTAAAGTTAAAAAATATCCGTATCTGCCATTGGCAGTTATTTTCTTGGCCCAAGCTAAAATGGATATCTCGACAGATTTAAATGCTCCTATCTTGCATATACTCAGCGTAGTTACAACAGCTAGCGTCTTGAATCTTGCGCTGGTGACGAATGTAATGTATGCAAATGCCAGACAAGAAACCTTTTAGATAATGCAATTGGACTGGGCCATTATACTACAAGCAGATCAAGCACTGGGAACGGAAACATTTATTGTGAATGAGACATTTCTAACTACAGCAAAGACCTGGTTGAGTAAATTCTTTGTTTTAAATTAAACATAATATGTCTTGATTTAGAACAGAGTATATGAGGTAATGATGATTGTGTCATTTTAAGTCAAAATTTTGGGTTGGACCACCTTGTCAGCTTGGCGGTCATCACTCACACAACTGGCTTTATGTGGTTAAAGATGTACAGGTTTTGTATGAATTACAAGTTATCGAACCAAACCGCCAGAAATACACCCACAGAACTATGTCTATCTCTGCCAGCAAGAACCATCTTGAATGTGTTACTTTCAGAAACTTAATTTATACCAAAAAATAAACAATAAAATCAAAAAACATATGTCCAAACTTTAAAACAGGACCCCACGACTTAGCAGATTTTTAATTGCCCAAAGAATCCAACAACCCTCACAATCAGTGGTCTTTAAAAACGACCACAGGATTTTTTGCTTTCCTACATTTGTGAATGTTAACTCCAACAAAAACAATAACAATTTAACACTACTTTTATGAGGATTTTGCACGTCAACGTTTTTTGTCTTAAAATTTTTTTTCTCAAAAATTTTTTAGGTATTTTTTGATGTTCGTTTTCCCTGGTTCCTTTTATTATTAAAAGTGTCCTATTATAATGGAGAATCACGACGGTTAATTCAATGTGCACAAAGGTCTCGGGAAGATTTAAAAAGAATTTGTATACAACTTTGTTAACAAAAAAAACGCGACCATAATACGCAAAAATAACATAAACATAAAACAGTTTTTTTTAAAAAACAACAGATAGTTGTGAATATTTGTTTCTTATTCATTTTTTCCAGTCTTATACAAATTATTTTAATTCTTCTCAGATTCTTTGTATACATTGAATTAACCGTCGTGATTCTTCATAGCCTATTAAGTATACCATTATAACAGCAAACAGAAGTTTTTAACAGACGCAAACACATTTTTTACGTTATGTATTTTTGATTTACAACGGTTTTGTTTTTTAAACTTTATTTTATAAGGGTATTTTTTAACATAAAAATATGGTTGTAAATGATTTGAAAAAAAAAGTTTTTTTGTGAGACAAATAACGATTTGAAACTATAAAACTTTTCTGCGCTCCCTGTATTTTTTAAAGAAGGAAGGTTTCTCACAACAAAAATGTTTTATTGCTAAATTTTTCTGTTAATACTATATATTTAAAAAAAAAATTAAAAAATTCCCAAAAAACCACGCTGGAGATGAAAATTCTATTTACAAAATATTAGTGCACTCCCATGTAAAAAATGTGTCTTTTCGTTATGTTAATGGGCAAATTTTACCAAAAAGAACACAAATAGTTTAAGTCTTGTCTTGCAACCGGCGGTCAATAAGATTATCTTTAAAATTTGCATATACATCATGATCAATCACAAAATCGTGAATATCAATCCATTCTCCGTTGTCAATTGTATATTTGTTCGTTAAAAGACCAGCAAACTTAACACCCGTGTTTTTGGCTGGGCTTCGCGGTATAAGCTTGCTAACTTTAAATTCCTTTTACCTTGACCGCCCAAATGTCAAATCAAAAAAAAAAACTTCGTTATCAATTAATTCTCCGTTACAAGTTCTATCTATCTATGTTTTGAATTTTAAGTCATAAATTTTCTTTGGCCAATTTATAAATGTTCTAAATGAAATTCGCATATACGTCATGATTGACCACACAGCTTGTCAGATCACAAAATCGTGATTATGAATCGATTCTCAGTTGTCAGTTGTATCTATGTTCCCAATTTCAAGTTAATAGATTTTATTTGGCTGAGTAATAATTGTTTTAAATAAAATTTGCCTAGATGTCTTCATTCACCGCAGAATTTGTCAGATTACAAAATTATGATTGTCAATCAATTCTCCGTTGTCAGTTGTATCTAAGTTTTAAATTTCAAATCATATAGATTTTATTCGGCCGAGTTATAATTGTTTTAAATAAAATTTGAATATACATCATGATCGACCGCACATATTTTCAAACCACAAACCACACATATGAAATTTTAGTTTTGTTAATATTATAAATTTATAGTATTATTGTACTCTTTTTATTTTACGTAAGATATAATATTTGAAAAATTTTTGTCTTTATGAAATAAAAAGTATCTTTGTATTTCACTTGCGGTTTATTATTTTAAAAGAGTCTTTACTTTTAAGAAGGGTTATCTTTTTAGAATAAATCTTTTATATAATTTATTGTGTTTCTAGCACAAATACTATAATAACTTCGTTCTCTATTTTATTACACTTTAAACAATTTAAAAAGAGTTTCTTTGTATTTCACCTACTTTACTATTATAATAAAAGTTTGAATTTATAAAAGATTTCTTGTATTTTTACTACGTAATCTTACTTATCATATAGTTAGTTACGTTACAGAGGTCATAGTTCGATTTTGTGGGCTTGTTTTGATTAAATTTCTCAAATTACATAAATCCATTGCGCACTCTTGCTAAATCAATAAAAGCAGGTCGCCACATTTTTTAATAAATTTTGCATACGTCATGATCAAGCGCACAGTTTGTCAGATCACAAAATCGTGATTAGCAATCGATTCTTCGTTATCAGTTGTATATATGTTCCAACTTTCAATTTATATAAAGTTGATTCGGCCGAGTTATTCAAAACGAAATAAATCGTTAGAAAGTTACTTACTTACTTACTCACTCACTTACTTATTTACTCATCTAAAGATAATATCCGGCGACCTGCAGATAATCATAAAATATATATATATAATATATGTGATCAAACCTTTCATTAGATCCAAATATTATTGATACTAGATAAAATATAGCCATGATAATGGCAAAATTTTACAAAAAGTTTTATAATCATCTAATAATATAATAAGAATTACCTAAATTATAGCCCGAAATCCTCTACATAGTTAGTAAATGTTATCAATACTTTTTTATAAAAACATTAGAAAATATCAAAAACATTAGTAGCTTTTACAATACCCTACTTTAGTTTTGTTGCGACCATTAAACAAAAAAACAATAATTAACTGCAAACAGGGCAAATATAACTTATTCAATTTTTCTATTTTTTTTCTGGTTAGCCTAAAATAAAAAAAGATACCATTTCATGGGTAGCGCGAAAGCGCCACGGGGCGATTTTCCTCCGTGGCGCCCCGCCAACCATCATTAGAAAACGTGGGTACATTGTGAAATTCAGAACTTTATTCTTCTTTTTCTTTTTTTTCTTCTTTTTTCTTCTTCTTCTTATTATTATTCCAACGCTTAATTCTTAAAATCTATACTGATTGATCAAAATTAAACGTGGGCTCATTGGAAAGAAGAAAGAATTACGCAACTATCTTATGAAACACTTTTTACGTGTAGGTCCTTGTTATCGATTTATTGATCAAAATAAAAATTGAAAAAATAGACAAATAAAAACTCCCAACCGCACAACAGCCTTTTGGCAACAATAAGGATTGTACACAGCTGACAACGTAAAGCTTCTCGTATAAACTACTGCATTATAACAGTAGAAAACTGTCCTTGGTTTTAATTGGTTTCTAATTAATAAATCTAAACCGCACCAGTTTCCACCGCCATTTACTTTAACCGCGCGGGAAACTTCCAAAACAACAACGTTCTTGCATTACTGATGAAAAAATTAATTTAAAGTTTTATTTCAAAAAATAACAGCAAATAATTGCAATGATTGGAGGCGAGGAAATGCCACGCGGTGGTTTAGCCCCACAGCACCGCGCCAACTATAATTCGAGAACGTTGCGAAAATCGTTTACGCGGCGATTTAGCGTTGCGGCACCGCGCCAACTATAATCAGAGAATCTGGATAAAAATTGCAAATCCTGTTCACTTTCTTCTTCTGAGTTTTTTTTTAATAATTGCAATCATCAAAGGGCACAGGAGCGCTTACTACGATTAAGCGTCAAGGCGCCGCGCAAACTATAATTGGGGCAACAGCTAGTTTTTGTATTCTATGTACATCTTTGTCTTCTTCTTCTTATTTTTATTTCAAAAAATATAATTCCAATAATCAGTGGCGCGGGGGCGCCACAGGGCCATTTAGACTCACGCCACGCCGCAAACTATAATTAAAGAACGTGGGTAAATTTTGTAATTAATGTTCATCTTCTTCTTTTTCTTATGTCTTATTAAAAAATATAATGGAATTTGGGGTGGCATTGAAGCGCCACTATACCACGCTAACTATAATTAATTTTGTAATTTAAATTCATCTTCTTTTTCTTAGTATTTTTTATTATTTTTAATTTTTATTATAAATGAATTATCAGTGACGCAGGAGCACAACATAGAGATAAAGCCCCACGCATCGCGCAAACTATAATTAAAGAAGTTAAAGAAGTGTAAATTTTGTATTATGTTCTTCTTTTTATTACTAATTCTCTAAAGGCTAGGGCCCTCCAGCCCTCTCCTTTCTAAGTAGAATTTTAAGATAACATAATTAAAACTAAAATAATATTATAAAAATAGAGTAAAGCAAATAAAAGATATTAAAAAAAGAAAAAAAATTTTTAGAAAGAGAAAAAGGATGTAAATGAGAGAGTAAATCATGTTTACCGCTTATTACTTTCATACCAACAAAGTCCACAAAAGCGTACCACAAAGAATTCATCCTGTCTGCTAATAATTCTGTCTGAGTGGGCCCATGGTTTTCTTACTACAGAAGCTTCTACTAATCTTAACCGTGCTATTCATAAAACTTTCGCACCCGGTTCAAAGCGGACTAGGTCCGCTTTTTACGCAGACGGTAATTTTGTATGAGTAAAAATATATAGATCACCAAGCGGTACTGTGTGGCTTTTCTCCCCCAAAAGGAACCGTGTGGCCTTCCCCCTTTCCCCCAAGACCTCAGAGGGCTACCCTCTCCTTAAGACTTGTTTTTGTTCCCCCCTTTCTCTAACACCCTTGGTCCGAAACCGGTAAAACCACACTGATGTGACAGCGCCCAGCGTGGCTTGGCGTCCTTGCGCTCAGGGTAGGTTAAAAACAGGCGACAAAAAATAGCCCAGTCCCAAAAGTTCTCTCTATTTGGATAAATACCCCAATTTTACCCCAAAAATAAGTGATTTATTATTAAAAACAGTCACGCGAAAAAAGCAATAAGTTTTACTTCTTAATAACAAGCGAGTTTGATTTCCTTAAACCTAAAATTGCGAAATAATCCTCCATCAGAACTATAATTTGAAACTGATAAAATCTAACTTAACACAGTTAACATAAAAACGAACATGGATTTACACAGTTAAACCTTTGGGATTTTTTTTGCTCAAAAAGCGCTACATATTCAATATACCTCAAAAATAAGCGATTAGTTATTAAAAACAGTAAAAATTTTAAAATTTTAACATTTAGAAAGTAGGAATTTTAGTAAAAAATTTTTAGAATTTTGTACAGTAAAATTTTTTGGAAAATAGGGCCAAAACTTGCTATTGGAAATCCTATTGAAAACATTTTAAATTTAATAATTTAACAGTCTCTATAAATTAATATTTTTCTATTTTAAAAGCGGGTACCTTAAACTTCACATTGCATTCATAGCTTAAATGATTTTTTGTTTACGCTCAAAAAAAAAAACTGTTATAAAATTATTTTATTTAAATGTTTACAGTGACATGCATCTAGTTTATTTTTTTCGCAGAAAGCAGGATACGCAGGGCCGATGTTACTCAGCACTAATTGCGCAACCAAATACTACATACAACAATATTAACAAAGAATAATTTCACAATGCAGTGTGTCTCAGGGGGGACTCGGTCCAGGGACTTTTAGTATGCAACACATAAGATCTGTCACTGCTTCACGAGACTATCAATAAAAAGTAAAGTATGGAAGTCACTTGTATTGATTACAATACAACTTTTTTTAATGAACAAGCGTAATGGTTATTTTTCAGATAGTTGTTGGGGTAAATTAATAAAAAACTTTTTGACTTATTCAAAAAAATTTATTTTTCATATCATAAATTTTTAAGGTATTTTTCATATCATAAATTTTTAGGCCCATTTTAGTGCCGTAGCCAGAATGTCATATGGGGGGTTTAAGTGATCTAAGGGGGGTGTCCCCAGCCGCCGGAGGCAAAATTTTTTTGAAATATGTATTTAGAACTACTTGCTATTTACTTGCTAACTACTACTATTTAGAACTACTTGAACTGCTGGCGTGAACATACTTTATTTTTGTTTTTATAACCGAATTTTTATACAATTTTGATGATTTGGCGTGACAATTATATAATATAATATATATCCAAAATTATATTAATTAACAGAGTTGATGCGTTTATAATTTGGTACTGATAATATTACTTTCACTATATAATTTAACCTTTACACATAGCGGAAAAATTTTTTATATTGACTAATTTAAGCTTTTAGAATGTATTGAAATTTGTAATAAAGTTTTTATGACACACTATTTAAAAAGTAAGTTAGGAACCTATACAAAATGCCAAGCTTTTATTAACCTTATATATAAATATTCAGCAGTTTGGGAAATTTTTTTTGAATTTTGTTTCGTTTTTTTAGCTTGCTTTTAAGGTTTTCTTAGGCTTAGGAAAAAGTTTTGTGCTTCAAAAGATATTCTTTTCGAAGATACTATGCAGGTTGTATTTTTCCTAGCGCCAATATACTAAAAATGTAAGAAAAATGCGTTTTTTTATATAAAACGTAAGTTTTGTTAAAAATACATTTATATTAGGGTAACTGACTTAATTTCGGCCACCTTTTTTTATTTTTTTGAATAAGTTTCTACTAGCTTTTTCAATCAAGCCAAAATTTGGCCTAAAAATCAAACAATAGCTATATTTGTTATTCCAGTGCAAAATTTGAATATTTCTGTTACACTTAAAAATCAGTGAAGGTTTAAATTTTTTTTAAAGTGGCCGAAGTTAAGGCGCGTGCCATTTCGGCCACCTACAAAAAACTGGCCATAACTATTGCTTAAACGAACAATAAAAATTTCTAAAGGTTGCAAATTTACCCTTAGGTATTGTTCTTGGTATATATAACTTATTTTTTCCCGTTTGCGAACTTTAATAGTTATTACCAAGACTTTAAATAATTATGTCAAACCCTTAAAAAAACAAGTTTTCATAACTTGTATTTTTGTTCAATTTTTATTTTTGGCCTAAAAAACGTCAAAACAAAGTCAAACGAGGGAAAAAAATTCTTTATAAATACGCTAGTACAATGATATTTAAAAACAGCAAAAAACGGCATGTTCTTTCACCTAAATTTTAAGGTGGTCGAAATTAACGGAATCTTAAAATGCGCAGTTAGTTAAACGCATTGCAAAATAATTTTGAAGAAAATATCAAAACATGAAAATTAACAAATTTGAGCCTTAAATAGAAGATATTTTAAGGTTATATATGACTTTGCTTTGTTCTAAATTTGATGCAGTTTAAACACAAAGCAAAAATTAAGAAAATCATAAAAAATTCACTTTTTGTGTGAAAATGTTGATAATGTAGAATAATAAAAATAAATAAATTTTGTAAAAACACTTTATTCAACATTAATCCAGTTACTTTTGTGCTAGTTCTTTTGTGTTTAAAAAATAAGCCAATTTTCTAACACCCTAAATTGGTGGCCGAAATTAAGGCGTGGCCAAAATTAAGTCAGTTACCCTACATGTTTGTTTTTAAAATATAATTTAAAAGCTCTGCGTTAAAAGTTAATGACAATAGCAGATAAAACGCACATTTTCTTGAAAAAGTAACGTTGTTTCCAGCTGTAGGAAACGCATTACGTACTTGTGTGTGTCACACCTTGGGACCCTCGTGTCTTCCC
Source organism: Microlaimidae sp. YZB2_3 (assembly GCA_030248175.1). Taxonomy (NCBI): domain Eukaryota; kingdom Metazoa; phylum Nematoda; class Chromadorea; order Desmodorida; family Microlaimidae; species Microlaimidae sp. YZB2_3. The sequence continues at coordinate 17,057 of JASAMX010015061.1, forward strand.
CTTTTGGAACCGTCGTGTCACAGGACAGTCGTGTCACGGGACCGTTGTGTCGCCGATCCACCTATTCGATAAATGAAACACATTCCTTTTTTACCTTTTGGTTTTTTAAAAATCCGGAGAAACCATGCAGCTCCGTTTTTTTTTCTATAGTAATATTTAATTTATTGTGTATACCTGTCTGATAAAAAAAACACACTCCTTTTTTTGATGTTTTTTTAAACGAAAATAATTCACAAAACTTTATTCGCAGTGTTTAAAGTTCTAACTTTACCCTCAATGTTTAGAGCTCTATAATGAAATATATTTGGACGAGTTTTAAATGGATAAAGAAAAAAATTTTTTTTTAAAATCTGAGAACAAAGATAATTTTAGGATTCTAGCTAAATATTTCCGCAACAAGAATATTTGCGGAAAACATTTTCGCAGCAGCGTTTCCTCAGCATTATTTCCGCTAGACGATTATTTCTGCCAAAAAATTTTATTTCCGCTAGACGATTATTTCTGCCAAAAAAATTTCCGTGACGGAATTTTTTCAGCTTTTTACGTTTTCTTATATAGTTGCGAAATTTAGCAAAAAATACGCAACTGCAACATTTTTGAAAACAAAAATTGTGTTTTTTTATTTTTTGTCTAAAATTGTTTTGTTTTATTTTTGTTCTAAAAATTTGTTTCTTTTTGCAAAAAGAATAAATGAATAGTATTTTTTATATTAAAGATTTGAACGAAATTTTTGATTTTTTTAAAATTATTTTTTTAAAATGTTTATTTTATTTTATTTCAAGAGTAACAGAAAATACTTTTACAATTTTACTTATGCAGTTTAAGCCTAAATCTAGTTAGGAGTGATTTTTAAAAGGCTTAAAAAACATAGGTTTAGGCTTAGAAAAAAGCTGTTGAGGAAAATGTTCGGAAAGTATTTCCTGTTAGTCAGTATTGTACATAGTATTTTGGCTATATGCAAAAACATTAATTTATACTATTGGTGTGTGTTTGTACGTGTAAAATTTTCAAACATACAAAATTCGTAAATAATACAACTCACGTTTTTTTTTAAATTTTAAAATATTTTTAACTATTATGCAATGCATTTAAACTAAATAAACATTATAAAGTTGAAAATACCCAAAATGGGCATTTTTTTGGATATATTATGGTGATCTAAACATAAACAAAGGTATTATAAACAAATTGTGAATAAATTCAACGTCACAATAAATCTGCAGAAAATTTGAAATTAATTTGATTTTATTTTGTTAGAAAAAAAAGTATATTTAACAGTAAACCCAACGTGGCTGCAAGGGTTGTTTGTTGGATTAAAAAACGCCCCTTATTAAGTAACCACTCAAATCACGAGAATCTAAAGTCATTTTATCAACCAATTAGATTCATTTAAGGCGTAGTTGCTTTGACAAAAGTGATGAGGTTAATAAATCATAATCATGTTAATAAATTTTTTCTAGATTTTTTATAATTTTAGAATTTAATTGACATAAATTAAAAACAAAAACATCATTTTCTTCCTGCTTTTGCCAATTCGTCATTTGAATATTAAAAATATAATTTTTATGTGAAAAAAAACCTTAATTTTTGCTGTTCTAAAATTGGTTTACTACTTAATGCTTTGCAGGGAGAACTATCAGGAGAAACCTTAATACTTGATTTAATCACGATTTAACCAAATCATTGCGGTGTTCACGGGGCCATGTGAAACGCAACACATGGACGGTTAAAAAATAAATGAATTTAAAAAAAATTAAAAAGAGGAATTTAGAAAAAAAATTCTTTAAATAAATTGAAAACAAGTACTGCAAAACAAGTTGTTAATTAATGTTTTGCTTATAAAACAAGCCATAACTCACGAAACCATAAAGCAATTGTAATAAGTAAACTATCATTGAACTCGTAAAAAACTGTAGTATTTAATGCTGTATTTAGTTTTAACTATTCCGATATTTTTTATTTGATTAATAAGTTAAAACTCTCTAATAAATTACACAGTAGTTCATCAAAAATTATTTTGATATTATTGTTTTTAAAAAATATTACGAATAAAATGATACTGGAACCATCAAAATTAATGAATTTTTTAAAGAGTTATGACTATTTGTATTTAGCGCTATTGTTAAAGTTGACCAAATAATAACCGCATTTTTTAGTGTTAAAATTATATTACTAATATACTAATAAATTTAACACTTAAATTTTGACTTTTGCTATTTTATATAATCTCAGAGCAAGATTTTTTGTTTTAGCTGATGAAATTTGTGGTTTAGTGCTGAAGTTGCTTAGAGTTAACTTTAAAATATATAAACAAATCTCAGCACTCAAAGTCAAAATTTGACATTTCTTACAAAAAAATTACTTTTGAAATTGTCTAAAAAATCCATAGTTGAAACTTAACTGCCAATTAACCAAAAAAACTTTAAATATAGAAACTGAAATAAAAGAATCCTGGTTTTTTGTTGACTTTAACTTTAGCACTTTATAAAATTAATCATAACTCTAGAAATCATAAATTAAACTTTACAATTTAACTATTATTTTATATGTTATGTTCGTTAGAAAATAATAATATCAAAATAATTTTTAATGAACTATTGTCTGAATTATTAGAAAGTTTTAACTTATTAATCAAATCAAAAATTTTGAAATAGTTAAAACTAAATACACCATTAGATTTTAAAATATTTGACGAGTAAAATGATAATTTAATTTTTACAATTGCTTAATAAGTTCGTGAGTTATGACTGGTTTTATAAGCAAAACATTAATTACAAACTTGTTTTGCAGCATTTGTTTTCAATTTATTTTTAAAAATTTTTTTTTAATTCCCGTTTTTTATTTTTTTTAAATTTATTTATTTTTTAATCGTCCATGTGTTAAATTTCACATGGCCCCGTGAACACCGCAATGACTTGGTAAAATCGTGAATAAGATATAAATT
>JASAMX010015062.1:0-18190 GCA_030248175.1 Microlaimidae sp. YZB2_3
ACTAACTATAGTTTGTGAGAGTTGTGTTTGTGAGAGTTGTGTTTGTGGGTAAAGTGTTTTGTAATATGTTGCTGCCAGATGTTTGCTTTATGTTCTGCTATTTGTTTTTGTATTTGTTTGTTTAGCTGTTGTATTTCTGGATGTGTGGAGTCTGCTTGTCTGAGTGCGTTGCGGTGTTGTGTGAGTTGTATGATGTGTTGTGGTAGTGTAGTGGCCTGTTTGTGTGCTTAATGTGACCTTTGGGAATATATGCTTTGTCTGCTAGTATAATGAGGTTTGTAAGTGCTTTGTTTGCTTCATGTATGTTTGTGGTGTGTGGGAGTGTTTGTATGTTGTCTTCTATGTGTGCGGTAAAGGCTTGCCAGTTTGCTTTTTTGTAATTTGTGAATGTTGTTTTGGTGTGTTGTTGTTTGTGTGTGTGCATGTTTAGTGTTGTGAATATTGGTAGGTGGTATGAATTGAGTGCATGTAGTGTTTGCCATAAGTGGATGTTGTTGATGTTTGCTGAGATTGTTGTGATGTCTGGAGATGTTTGTTGTTGATTAGTTGCTGTTGGTTTGCGTGTTGGTGTATTTGTGTTGAGTATTGTGTGTTTTGAGTTTAGGATTATGTCCGCTACTGCTTCCCCTCTACAATCTTCTATGGGAGAAAACCATAGAGGGAAGTGAGCGTTTATGTCGCCTGTGATGATTGTGTTTTCTTGCTGGGTGAGTTGGTGTATGATGTGTGTTGTGTCTGCTATTTGATTGTTTTCTGTTGTTGCTGATTGAGTGTCCTTTAGAGGGATGTAGATGTTTGCGATGTCTATGTGTTGCTTTTGCGTTTTGTGTATGCATGTTATGAGTAGCTCTGCTGTGTTGTGTGTTTGTTGTGGAGTTTGAGTAGGATTGAGTTGGGAGAACATAGTGTCTTTGTGTATGTATGTGAGTAGTCCTCCCCCAGTTTTGCCTTGTCTGTCTTGTCTGCACGCGGTCTAGTCTTGTAAGTTTGGTGTATTTGTTTGCGATGCTTTGAATTTTGTTTCTCGCACTGTGATGATGTCTGCTTGAGTTTTGTTGGCGAGCATTTGTAGCTCTGTGATGCTGTTAATGCCATTGATGTTTATTTGTAGTATTTTTAGTTTTGATTTGAAGTGTTGAGTGTTAGTGTTTGTTTATGCTTGTTGTGCTGTGGTGTTGGTTGTATGTGTTTGTTGGTTGGTGTTTGTGTTGTGTTGTTTTGGTGTTTGTTTGTTGTTATGCTTTTGTGGTTGTTGTTTTTTGTGTTTGGTGTAGGGTGTGTAATTGGTAAGACCATGTTGGTTGTTGTTTGTATTGTTTGAGTGTGGTTTGTCCGCATTTTGCATGTACCCAGTGTGGTGTGTGTTTGTTTTTGCATTGTATAAAGTAATTGTTTGTTAGTTATGTTTTTGTTGCATATGTTACATGTGCCGTATATTACTGTGACCCTGGTCTGGGACCATGGGCGTAGCCAGGATTTTGGAAAGGGGGTCCAACCCTGAACAAAATTTCCGAAAGGGGGGAAGGGGTCCAAATCCTAAACGTTATAAAAAGGCTAAAAAAAATTTTCCGCGCTCCGCGCGGAGTGTTTATTGCCTTGTTTATGTCAGATACTTTTTCTATATAAAAAAAAATAAAAAAAATTATTACCAGCAAAAAATACACCCCCGAACCACAACACAACACATAGGACCATACGGCGAGCGCGGAAACAAACCCCCCACGCCCCAAAGGGCACCAAACCCGCCGAACCAAAAGAGCCCGCCCCTAGCCCCCCCCCCCCCCCCTTCGAGCGTCCCCCGCGCGCAGTATTTGAAGCTCCAGCCAGAGCGCGGGTTTCGGATTGGAGCTTGGCAAAAAGGTGCCAGATGATAACTGGTTTTGATATGATCCTGATTTGAAAACGAAACATTGAAAGGTGTTGTTTCGCTTCGTTTTGCAATCCCACCACGAGCAGGCGAGGATACTGGAAACAATCGGGTTTCGTCTTTATCACCAAACCGCCCGCAATGCAAAATACAAACTCACGCAACGCGCACCTTTTCACATGCACTTATAAACACGACTCTGGGAACAAAGGACCTCTGGGCTAACCCCGTATCAGTGGTTGATTTTCTCCGGGAGTGGGAAGAGGAGATTAGCAAGGCAAGGAGCGTACCAGACGACACTGACCCAGTCTGACCCACCCCCCTCTTTCTCCAACTTTTAGGAGAGTCTCCAGAGTAATCCTAATTGTGGGGTAACCGAGAGTACCCTGGTTTTTTTAGGGGGAAGGGGTCAGCAGTTACCATTTACAAAATAGTTCCGTTTTATTCTTTATTGTTTTTTTTATTGTTTTGTCAAGAAATTTATCAATTACAATTGTGTTAGAAACATGAAATTTACTGGTTTCTATCTTTTTATTAATTTGTTGGTTTAGACATTATTGATCCCGCTATTTTGAGACCGGGTAGATTGGATAAAGTGGTTTACGTTGGGTTTCCAACCGCGGAAGATCGAGCTGAAATACTTCGCGCCATTACAAAGGTAGGTTTTGATTTTATTGATTGATTGTTTATTTTCCCCGTTGTGTGTATTAATGTTGTCTGTAATAGTGTTCAAATGCTGACGATAGAAATGCATTGTGCAGTGTTGCTAGTTCTCTAAAGAATTATTTTGATTTAAAGTTCGAAATATTCATTATTAAATTTTATTATGGTTTTTAGGAAAGAACTGAGATTAGAATTGATAAAAACTGATTTTCGCAATAATTCCCCAAATAAAAAACAGGAAAAATATAGGTAAACCAATATGTATAAACCAATATAGACAAAAGTATTTAGCATCGTTTTATAGTAAAATATTAATTTATAACAAAATGGCGGTAAAGGTCTTTGATTGATTACTTCTGTGTCTTTTTTATTTTGTTTACCATTGAATAACCCAACGCACTTTTTTTGGAATTTATCTTGAATACAACAAAATGCTTGGTGTTTTTTAATTAAGAAGTTTAATTAAGAAAAATTTAAGAAAAATAAAGTTTTCTGTTAAAAATTAGTTTTTATGGCTTATTATTGCAGTTTTGGTTGTTCTCGCAGTTATAACAATTTTGAGCTTAGGCTTAGCATTAGGCAGCAAAAAATGTTAGCTCCACGAAGTTTGTGTGGTGTATGTACCACTCTGTATTAGATTTTTATATTCATAATGTTTTACTTGTTTAAAAAAAACACTTGAAATTTTTAAGACAGGTATGTAGTTTCCTTTCACTAGGATTGGACTATTTTGTTTTATGGAGTGTTTTTTTGTAAATTAAAAAAATTAAAAAAAAACATGAAACTGACGTCTCTGTTATTTCAATGAAGCTGACTCTCAATGTACCATAAGGACATAGATTTGCAAAAGAAAACTTTGTGTAAGTTCCCAAAAAAACTATATTAATAATAAGCTACATGTTCAAAAATGCTTTGTACCATTTGCCTTGTAAATAAATTAATATTAGTAAATTTTATTAAATCTAAGTATTATTTTAGAATGGAAAAAAACCCGTATTGAGTAGTGGGGTGGATTTTCTGCAGCTAGCTTCTGATCCAAGATGTGAAAAATACAGGTTGGTTAAAAAATTATGGTTCACTATAAAAGTGTTTGAAATTATGTACTTTTTTTCCCAAATAAACTCAAAATTATTTACATTTTGAAAGCGACATCTCTCAGATGAATCGGACTGAATTAACCAATAATTGTGTCACTTTGCTTTGCTGCTGAAAAAAACTAGAAAATATCAATTTCGTTTTACAGTGTTTTAAAAATAAATGATTTTAAAAAAATGTATAGATAGATGCATTACACAATAATTGTATTGTTGTTTTTTTCGATTTTTGTTGTAGTCCAGATGTTTACATATTTTATTACACCTTTGTGAAGTGAAAAAAAGTCCGGCGTTTACTTTAAAATATTAGTATTGTGACTTTAAACATATGATTTTACTTTTAATAATTATTTTTACGTTGAAATAATTTAAACTAGTTTTAATAAGCTACCCAATTTCAGGTAATCGTTGTTGCTAGCGTTAATGGGAATTTTGTAATATTTTTTATGTAATATTTTGTAATACAATAGTTGTCTGTTTGTTATTTCTTTTAACATGCAATTTACACGTAAACTGCTGAAAAAATTTAGCCTGATCTAATATTTATTTGTGTTATAAATTTCTAATTCAAAACTTTAGCGGCGCAGATTTGGCAGCTTTGGTGCGAGAAGCTTCCGTCTGCGCTCTGAGGGACCATTTCAAAACGAAATTCAGCGGAGATGTTAACATAACAGCGCCCCTCGCGTTTGAAGACAGCAAGCAAACAGACGGAGATAACAACAGCGAATGGGGGAGCAATGTCGGCGATAAAATTACTGAAACCAGTGAATCAAGCGTGGTGAATAGTAATGAAACAGATGTTGTCAATTGTGAGAAGGGGAATATCATTAAGGTTGAAAAAGATGTTTATACAGCGATGGTGTCATCGCAACAAATAACAGTACCAGTGCTTACGTCACAGCCTTGTGTGGTAAGCAAATGTCATTTCGACACGGCGTTTGCCCGACTGAAACCGTCAGTTAGCGAAAAGGAAAGAGGAAAATACGATTTATTAGAGAAGAAATATAAACCAAACTGAAGGTTCAAAGTTGTTTTTAACTTATTCTTGTTGTTGTTGAAAGTTACGTTGATTTAGAAGTAAAGTCTATTCGAAATCTTGTTTTGAACAAGTGATAGCATAGTTGTAAATTTATTTCAGTTAGATACAATAATAAAATATAGAAATATAAAATATCAAAATCGGCGTCTCTGTCAACTGAAAAGAATGGAAGTATATTTAAAATTGAAAAGATTTTATTTTTTTGATTTATAATAATTAAAAGTGTTTAAAATTGCGCTTATATTTAAATTTACTTTTTATATTTACCTATAGTACATACAAAAATGATGCGGACTGGCGACAAAACTCGAACTTTTAAAAGTTATATATCCATAACGGAGGTTAGAATATGTACGGGACATATGGGAGCATAGCTTAGACTCTTTCTTGGCTATCTTTTGTAAAGGTTATGAAAAAATGTTTTTTGATGACGTTGTTGTCCTTTTCCAGTAACCAGAGTTTCGTTCAACCCTGGTTGGTTCGTCCAGCACGCTTCTCGCCTTGCTTTTCGATGACGTCAACATTATAGCCGATGCGGTGAAAAAAACCTGGTCCCAAAAAAACAAAATTTTTTATTAAAACGAAATAAAAAATGCCGCTTAGTATGCAGTTAAAACATACTTTTTTGAGTTTTTTCTGAAAGTTTGAGCAAAATCGGCTCGCTCAAATTTTTTTTATAATGCGTTGAATGCGCGCGGTTTTCGCTATTTTTTGCGAACTTTTGCCACGCTAATACACTGTCCGAATTATCAATTTTCGACATAGAATATTATCCCCTCTACTTGTAATTCAAATTATAAACGGTACCCCCATTTAGAGGGTGTATTTACATGGAGGAAAAATGGTACAGCTTACGGGTGGACCAAGGAGGGTTGCAAAGAAAAAGGTATGAGGGCTATCGTAACTATTTTAGTATTTTAGGAATCAATGGAAAGGGAAATGGCATCGATACTAATACTAATAAATTGGATGAAGCTGGAACCAGACCCTATTGCAATATGTATGTTTGTATGTGTGTATGCATTCGTATGTATATGTGTGCATGCATGTGTATAATTATTTTTTTGCAAAGGGTTCTGTTCTACAAAAGTCAGTCGAAGTCCACAAAAGAAGTACAGATAGACTGGAACCAATCAACAATCAGATAAATACTTTAGTAATTACATAGTCTAAAATAATTATAGGCACCTTGCACTAGAACTCTGTTTATACATGAAGTATGCAATATACATAGCGAGTCACCATAATGGATAATTACCGTATCTCCTACTTATCTTTCGTAGTATGCAGATCAATCGATCGAAATTTCGCGCGCTTTTGAGGGTTGATCTGCATACTACAAAAGATAAGTAGGAGATACGGTAATTATCCATTATGGTGACTCGCTATGTGTATTGCATACTTCATGTATAAACCGAGTTCCAGTGCAAGGTGCCTATAACATATCTTTTTCTCAAATCCTTTAACAAGGTTGTCCTTAATCATATTATGCTGCACTGGCCCCTATTAGTAGTAAGTGCTAAGATGTGCAAGATGCAAATATAAACAGCAATTTCGATTTTATATGGGAAGATTGTGATATCTTTACAAACAAAAAAACTAACAATCGATTAATTCTTAATCTGCACATCAAATAATTTGCTTTCAGCTAGTAGTATGCAGTGAATTAAAAAAAGTTTATAAAAAAGAATACGTTAAGTACGTTTACAAGAATACGTTGAATTTAATAGGATTTCAAGTACTCTCGTTTTTATTTAAATTTATGGAAATTTTGTGGTTAATAAAATAATTCGTTGCATTCTTCCCGTCATTAAAATAGAACTACTGTAAACTTTACAAATTTAGAAAAAATTAAATTGTTAAATTCATAATATTATTATTACAATATAATTAATAATAGTATTCATATTCGTCGGGATAAGGACAGCCCTGTGATGTTCGGGCCTTTTTCACCAACTCATCTGCGACAGGTCCTTGCACCTAAAATTTGAACACTGATTTGTGTAAAAAGATGTGTAAAAAGATTCCAGAAGTTTAAGTCGACCTTGCAAGAACAACGTTACTGATGGTTTAATATTTTCTGGTGAGGAGAGGAGCTCTGGAGCTTGGAGTAAACCCCCGGAGCTCCGCATTTTTTGTAGTAATTTTATAAATTCTTAAATAAGGGGTAATGCCACAAATTATTTTGTCACATTTTTGGCGAACTGATTTAATTTTCTTCGGCTGAATGTTAAAGGCGTAAACGCCCTCCGTCAAAAAGAAATGAATAATAAGTGCAAGCTAAAAAAACGAATTCGTGGTAATTATTCATCACTGTGTTGTGCGTTCCGCCACTTAATATTTTTTCTGAAAACGAGTGGTTACTTGACCACCCTTAATTTCACAGTGATCGATTTCTACTTAAACTGTTTACATAACTTATTAAAAACGATAAAACTAGCTCTAAGAAATACGAGTAGAAAGCTTAAAACATATTTCAACCTTAAATAAGTTTAATTTTTCGTTTAGAGACGGGGCTCCAGAGCTTCATCCGCTTAATGGGGAGGTGGAGATGATGCTAAAAGGAAGGAAAAACATCACTAATCCGCGAAGACCTCCAGGCAAAGCGAAGCAGCAGAAAAACTCAGCGCACGAGAATAAACGCACAAAAAAGAAAAGGACAAACACACCAGACGGCCCCGCTCCGCGGGGGGCGGGGGAGCGCCCGCCCCCGGCCGGCGCGGGCCGCCGCCGGGCCCCAAAAGAAGAAATGTCGAAAAAGAAAAAAAATTAACAAAAAAGAACTAAAACCTCTACACATGTATTTTTTTATTTAAAAACTGACCATTAATATATCACAAACTTCTAAGTTGTAAGTAAACAAGTTAACAAAAGAAATATAGGGTAGTGCATTTAATTTCGGCACTTTTCCCAATTGGGAATTTTTGATTTTGGACTATATCTTTGGTAATTCTGGACGGAATACGACGTTTGATAGCTCAAATGAAAGCTAATTATATGTAGATGACTTTCGTGAGCTTTTTATTTGTTATGTTATGATATTTTTATGTGAAATTGTGTGATTTATAAAAAATAAAATTGTTACTCATTTTTAGAACATGGGCATTTCATGATTACGCAATAAATTGACTTAAAAATTAAACTGTCCTGGTAAAATTTAGTTTATTTTCCGAATTTTTAGTTCCCGTGGTTCTACGTTGCGTCTGTGGTGAGCAATCGTTATAAAATAAAATAGTGTAATTTCGGCACACATATTACTGTAGGTAAAAATGGATTGAATTAAGTGGTCGGGTTTTAAATTGTAGTTGTAAATAGTTAAAAGACAACGTTGAAATGTGTAGGGGTCATAGCACTGCACTTAAACTCGATTAAGAGAGTCCTTTTAAAAAGTGCCGAAATTAAATGCACTTTTTCCCCAAATTTTGCTCATTTGATACCATTTGGCATTTTAGCTGTAACTTTTTGCCAGTTTCACGTTAAACAACAATGTAAAAGCTTATATTAAAGAAAACTGTCTGGAGATAATGATAGGCTTTTAAATTTTTGAAAATGATGATTTTTTGACTGAGAAAAAATCGATTGTTTGTAAAGTGCCGAAATTAAATGCACACAATTAATTTCGGCAATTTTCCATTTTTTTAAAAACTTATTTAATTAAGTAAAAAAACAACTTTCGTACAGTGAATTTTTCATGACGCAACGCAGTATCGTGAAAGCTTCAAAATGAGCTATCAAACATGAAAATCAGGCCATACAGTAAAAAATTCATCGGAAAAACGAAAAAGTGCCGAAACTAAATGCACTACATATAATAAATAAGAAATTGTACGAAGTGTAAAAGCTAAAAATATGAAAACAATAATTATTCTGTGTTTCTAAATCTAGGAGATTCATTCATGAAGGGCTATGTGTATTGAATTAAAAAGAAAACGTTAATTCTAACTGATGAGCGGCTGCGAGATAAATTTCAACCAATCAAATTTTTCCCACATTTGAGTTAGAAGACCACACGCCGGAGCTTGTGGTCTTCTAATTCAGCCAATAGTTTTAATTCGCCCCAATGATAGTACTCCTGCACATCATTACATAATAAGTTTAAAAATAAATTTAAAATGATCTTAACCCTTTTGCGATTGTTATCGCCGCTGAGACGCGGAGTGTGTATCGCGTCTCGCCGCTCTGTGTATAAGGGAATCCGATCGGACGCCGAGTTTAATATTGAGCAGCACTGTCGCGTTTTTCTTCCTCGTTTTAGACGTACTTTTTGACCATAAAAATCACAAAAAAAGTTAATAAAATAAAACAAATAAATAACTAAATATGAATTGAATAATATTGTTACAAAAGGTTAATAAAATTAAGCAACTAATTTAAATATAAATTGATGAATATTTATTAGTTAGGATATGGACAACCCTGAGTGGTTCGTGCTTTTTTCACTAATTCGTCAGCGACAGCTCCCTGAACCTAAAATTGAATTTAATTGAGTCAGAATGAACTTGAAGCTGTAAACTAAAAGAATAGCTAAAGCAAAAAGTTTGTAAAATAATGGAACAGCAGTTTGTGGTGAATTCATCTTAAAAAACCATACAAAACTAATTAAAGATATATACAATAGTACAATTAATATATACATAATAATATATCATCAATATACAATTAATGAAAACGAAGTTATTCCAAAATTGTACTAAAATTTGTAAATGTTAATATTAGTGCAGACCTGTGCACGGTCTGCAAATGACCCTCGTTTTATTAGAGGATTTGCCCCCCCGTTTTATTGCCCCCCCCAGCCAAAAAATGAAAAAGTACCCTAAAATTATGACGCCATTTTTGACCTATGATGACGCCATCATCGCGAATTTTTTGCAGTTTTTAGCCCATTTCAATGTATTTTAAGCCATTTTAGACCTATTTTTACCTTATTTTCGCTTTTTGTCCCTTTTTTCCCTTTTCCCTTCTTTTTTTCTTTTTTTTTTCTTTTTTTTTTCTTTCCCCCCTGCTTGCCCTCCCGTTTTATTGACCCTCCTCTTTCAAAAAAGTTGCCCCCCCCCCCGTGCCCCCCCATTTTGGAATTGCCCTCCCCTTTTTAACCCCGGGGGGCAGTGCACAGGTCTGTTAGTGATGTTCCTACCCTCTAATATTAATCATGCTGCTTTGCAGGTTGAACCGGTAAAAATAAAGGGACCTCCAGAACTCCGCCCCTTAAATGAACAATTTAAAACCTATTTAAGTTTGAAATATGCTTTATATTATTCTTTTTGCATGTTTAGGCTGTTTTTATAGTTTTAATAAGTTTTTTTTAAATAAGATTACAAAAAATTTGGAGAAAATACCCCACAGTGTATGGCATTACTTTTTTTAATGAAATTAATTCAAAAATAAAACAAAGCACCGGACCTTGGGGAATCTCAAGAACTCAGAAACTTTTCTCAAAGCTTTGTGAAATATCACTTTTGAATACACGTTATATTTTTAAAATCGCGAACCCAAGTATATATATATATATATATATTTTAATATATACTGAAATGTGAGATCCACGTTATATAATTAATATAAAATTTAAAATTTTAAGCATTGTTTCAAACTTCAACAAATCAAAAAAAGAAAAATAAATCGAAAAAGGTAGAAAATTAAACATTAACTTAGAAATAAATTGATAAAAGCTTGATTTTACACTAAGACTATACTTTCGTGTATCTCTGTTAAAACTTATTTAGTAAATAATGATTAATCATCTAGCTTTAATTTCACTAAAAACAAACCTGCCAACTCAAACAGCGCACACTCCCTCCCATTCTGCATATTTCGTACGGGACATCCACTGCGATTACTTGTTTGTAGGTGTTGTCTTGTATAGTCTAAAAATAAACTTTAGATATGCTCATAGTGTTCCTATTAAATTGATTTAACATTATTGTAAACTAGATAAAATATAATCATAAATATCTGATATAATATTTAAATGGCGGCAAGAAATGATAGTTTTTGTATGAATTTTGTAATGCAATACTACAAATTTTAAAAACATCTGCACAATATTTCAATGCTTACATTCATTTACAGAAACATTTTGTAAATTTTGTTTAAAATTTTGATCCCAGCTTACATTAGGAAAACTTCATTTGTGAAACATAGTATTATGCTTCACCAAACTACTTGAAGTGAACTTCACATTCCTTTTCTATATCTATCCTTTGTAAAATTAGTGGACTGACAGGTACCTTGATGACTCCGTCGTCACGTTGAGTGCTCTGCCCGCGATCTTGGTTGCCTTTGTCTTTGCCAAATACGGGTACGTACACAAATTCGTCGGTTGTCAAAGCGTTCACGTGAAGCCCGCAGGCCGAATCGAAAGCTACGCCCGTGTTTCCTTTCCATTTTTCATTCTTAAAATTATTAGTAATCCTTGTTACTAGAAAAAAAAGAAGCTGAAAACAGCATACAACAACTAATTTTTAAAATCGATAGTCTTAGGAATTTGTTTTTTTTTTTAATAAAAAATCTTCCAAACGTTTTTTTTATTTTACCCTTTCTGATTATTTAGAATTTTAACCTTTTTTTTTTGAATTTGCAGTTTATCTTCCCGTGTATTTACCGATCTACTGTTTTCGACGTAAGTATAGAGATGTATGTAAAAAAAATTGTTTGATGTATCTTTATCAGTTTAAATCATATAAGCAGTTTTCTACAAATTTTTTTGTTTTTAAATTTTAGCATTTTAAAAATGTTAAAATAATTATTAAAGCTATAATTATTAAAATTCCTAATATTGTTATTAAAAATTGTTTTTTTATGTAATCACTTTACGAAATCAGAATTTTCTACATTGCTGTAAAATAACGGTTTTTAGGTTTAATTTATATTTAGGCCGAACTCAGACCGAAGTGACAAGTGACAACACATTCACACCGCAGCGACCAGTGACGATAAAATCATGTAAACGCGTGCGGAACGCGCTGTCACTTTTCACTTGTCACTTATCACTCGTAGTGTGAAGCAATACGCTTACCGTGTAATGACTGTTCAGATCGACGGTTTGGACTGTTGAGCCGAACTGTGTGGTTAAAACGTTTTTAACTTGTTGGGAAAAGCTTGGTGTCATTGAGTTCAACGCCAAAACGTTCTCGTCAATAAAAGACAGAGTTCTTTTCGCGTTCGCGCCCATAAACTCACCACGTTCTAGTTCAATTCGGTACATACTTTGTCCAATTTGTTTAAAGAAAAAAACCCAATAAGTTTGATTTCGGGTGGGTGATTCAAGCGTGTTTTTTTTAAATTTATAGTTTTAGGCATTAAACTTCTAAGTCACCCAAAATCAAACCTTAGAAGTTATTTGTTTTTTGATCGCTTTAGACGAAGTACGAACCACGGTTTACAATAAATATTTTTTATACTAAGCCGGTAAAACAATTTTTACTTGCCTCCTTTTGCACCTTCATCACTGTAGTCTACACAAAAATCCTGCGTACTAGAAGATTTTTAAAGTGAGTATAAGGTTTATACGATTCTGAAATAATTTTAAAGATTATGGTCGTCATTTTAGTTTATATGGAAATGAATTTTGTGAATAGGATTAGCCATATTCTGTTAGCATCACACACACACTGAATCCCAAAGTGGGAGGAACAGATGTTATTTTTGGGGGCCACTGACGTCAGGTATTATCTTTTTCCCTGGGTTAAGTACATGCGTTAATATGGATAAAACTTATGCGTGGGCTGTTATAAAGGCAATTAGTTAGACCATTTGCTTCCACTTCTGGTGCGCTCTTTCTTTATTTTAGGATTAGGTTCGTTACGAGTCTCCTATAGGCACCTTGCACTGGAACTCTGTTTATACATGAAGTATGCTATATAACAAAGTGTCACCATAATGGATAGTTACCGTATCTCCTACTTATCTTTCGTAGTATGCAGATCAACTGATCAAAATTTCGTGCGCTTTCGAGGGTTGATCTGCATACTACAAAAGATAAGTAGGAGATACGGTAATTGTCCATTATGGTGACTCGGTATGTTTATTGCATACTTGATGTATAAACAGAGTTCCAGTGCAAGGTGCATATATGGCAAGATGGTAGTTATGCAATGATTATTATTTTCTAAATGGTTCATTTGGTTGGCAAAATATCATCACCTTAAAAAAAATCGAGTACGCTTGTCATTTTTTACAGACTATAATTTGTAAATATATCAGGTCTTCTTATATCGTAAGAGCTTAATATGACACTTCAGTACTGTTAAAGTTTTGCGGTTTTAAAGTTTTTAAAGACTATTAATTAAACCTTAGAATTGTTTACTAAAGTTTTGCCTTTTTTATAATATAAAAAAAGTTTTGCCGTTAAAAAAAGTCGGAATTTCTGTTTTTAAATTGATTGATTTTCGACAAAAAAATAGTTTATTAAGTCTTCAGCGATTTTTTTACGAATTTTTTAGATTTTTTGCTGAATATTGCAAAAAATTAGAAACTAAATTTATAACGTTTAACGCCTTTTCGCATCTGGCGAGAGGAAAGCGTTAAACGTCTTAAAGCTGGTTCATACTTATGTAAAAACGTTCTTTGGACAAAGTCCAAAGGACAAAACCAGCGTATAAACGTATGTAAAAACGTCGTTTGTACTGTACTTTGTCCAAACGACATTTTTACATAAGTATAAACCAGCGTTTATTTTTCCATCTTTTGTGTAACAAGCCGCACTGAAAGACGTGGTGAAAATTTATGCGATCGCGAACCCGTCAGAGTGTCCGGTGGTTTCGAAGTCCGTCTCCGGGATGATTGCTACATTCGTTAAACCGGCGCTTTGAAACGCAGTTCGGAACTAAACATATAATCATTTTTTGTAACAGTGTATTATTTGTGGTGTTGTTTTTATATAGTTAGACAATCAAGGTGCGAGACATACATTGCCACCACTATAAAAGTTCTAAAACTTGACGACGTATTTAAAAAATAAAAATAGTTTAAAATTTTTTCCGCAGAATTTCCGGTTGAATTTTACATCTTTTCATTATAACACTTTGTCAAAACTAAACGCCAAGGAATTAGGAAGCGTAAAAAACAAAGGTTTTTTGTATTTACCTCCTAAAATTATATTTTAAGTAATTTAACATGTTCCAAATTTAGATAATATTTTGACGCTACAAAGTTTAGTTAATTTCAATCCATAATAAATAATTTCTGATTTTAAAGAATCCCTTTCATAATTATTACCAGGAGCCCATTTATAATTATTTTGAGGCTGAAAGTATTACTGAACCTAAAAAAATTCCTCCTAAAGGTGAAGTTGTCTAAATGTGATAGAGAACTCACCCCATTTTGTTTTTTGCCAATTTTGGTGTGGTTCCATTAAAACACCCTCCTCCCTCTTGCGTCTTCAAAAAATGGCGTTGAGCGTTGAGAACACAACCCATGTTATTATTTTATCAAATTTAATTTGGTGAGTCCCCACTGGTGACATTAAAAAACCATCCAGAGGATTTGTTTTGTATATATGTTTTTATTTTTTTTATTTAATTTTGAATTAATCTTACTTGATTTTCTGTCCAACCGGGATTATCAGAATAAATTCTTCTGGTTACCACTGCTTTCCCGGCTTTGTTGAAAACTATGTTTCCCCCGTCCACCACCATATCGATTTTAGGTATGGACGAATTTTGAATTCCGCAGTATGAAAGGAGATTTTTCAAATTTTGCTGAATTTCGTCTCCTTGTGCCTGGGTCAAATAGTTCGGTTTGTATTTAAACCAATTCTAAACATCATTATTACTATAATAGTGTCACAATATCTAGGTCCAGTTTATAAGACATTATTGATTGCTTATATTATGGTTACACCACACAGTATTTGTATTTACCCAATTCCCAAACTCTTTTTTTTTCTCGAAGAAACGCAATTGTAAATCTTTAGGTAATATAATTTTACACTGTAAAACACAATTTGCAAGCTAAAATGCTTAATCCGTCAGTAAAATTAATTTTAACACCATATAAAAAACTAATAAAAACACTTACTGGATTTTTCATTGGTGCGGGTGCAAAATCCCGCATCCATATATCATCTAAGTAGGCTGTCAGTAACACGTCATTTGGTAAACCTATGGAAATAATAATTTTATTGAAAAAATTATACTGTTAAAAAAATAAGTTTTTAAAGCTATATAAGTCTAACTGATATACTGTATTTTTCTTTGGCATTATTCCCAGATGGAGAAGCTAAACAGTAGTAATAACAAAATTGTAAGTGGGTTAACCCTTTATGGTTGTTATTAAAGCTTAGACATGAAATGTGAATGGCGTTTCGCGTCTAAGCTCATGCTTATCGCCAAAGCTTATGCGGTTGTCATGTGTTGCTTAGTTCAATAGTACCATTGAGCAGCCATGCAACGCTTTTACCATTGAGCTGTCATGCAGCGCTTTTTTCGGGTTTTTGACACGCTTTTCGAACGAAATAATCGCAAAGGGTGAATTTTGGTGATCTAAAAATTTGAAATGTTCATTCTAATAATTCAAATCCGAATGACACCCAACAATGAACAAAAAGAAGTTAAATATTCCAAATAAATCAAAATGTGATAATTTTATTAAAAAAAATAATGAGGGTTTTGGGTTTTAAATAAGTTTGCCACCATTCGAATAAAAAGAGGTTTGCTTTTTCCTGTAAAAAATAATTTTTTTCTCGTTTCCAGGGATTTTTTATGAATTTATGTTGTAGTACTACTGAAGGTATTATATTTTTTGGAACTACTAACCCGAGGGGTTTCCATAAGGTTTACGTCGTCAGGAAAAAATTACTCATGTCTCAGTGTCGGATTTTATGATTGTTTTATATGAGCTATAGATTGTTTTCCAAAGTAATAAACACAATTTTATCAAAATGTTTTAATGCCGCAGATGAATGAGTTTTGTTACCTTTTTTCTTTAATTCAGCTACAGTTTCATCATCACCAAGAACAATAATATTATCATTTCCCAAAACTTTTTTTGCATAATTCGCCTAAAAAGAGATAAAAAGCATATGTTTTTTTTTAAATTAAAAGTGGTAAATTAGTATGTTTATCCGTTTTAATGGGATGTGGGTAGAATCCTGGTGCGGATAATTATATTTCGGTTTCCACTTAACATAGTCTGTCTTATCTGGCTTCATGGGTCCTGAAAACATCGCTAATTTAAAAAGTGGCAATTACGCCATCATTCTATGAGTATTTAATTTTTTAAAATTTTCAATTGTCATTTTATCAGACTATAACCTATCTAATAAACACACACCCGGACCAGGGGTCAATTAAATAGTTTCATTTTGCGTGGGTTTTGCATGACACCTTATAAAAATGCAGGTTTTCTCCCATTTTACTTATGTTTTATACATGTGACAATAATTGACATTGCGCAAAAATAAATTTTTCTTTCTACAAAATTGTATTTTCCCGTAATAAAGATATATTTATATCACGTCAGGATTTAAAGGACCCTCACCCTCAAAATGTCAGTATTCGTGATCACGTCATATATGTTTTGCTCTGTGGGAATGGTTGTGAAAGAAACTGTTGTAGGAAAAATTGATCTCCAATGAATGTAGAGATCTCCAATTTTTTCCTAAGCACAAATCGGTAAAAGTGATTTTAAACGTCATAACTCTGTTAAGATTTTTAACACTGAACAACTTGCATTTAAATGGAAGGGTTTTGAACATAGTGATATTTTAATTTCTGGGTCTCAACGCGGGTGGAAGTTTACAAATGGCATGTACACAACACAATATTATGTATGTATAATATTTGATTACCACGTTAGAATTTTAAGGACCCTCAGTGGTGGGTACTTTTTGTGAATTGCCGTTATATGTTTTACTAAGTAAAAATCAAAATGGGAGGAGTTAAAAATTAAAGATCTGGACATTTATTGGATATCAATTTTTCCTAGCGCTCATTGGCTGAAAGTGGTTCAATAGCGTCGTAATCGTGTGGAAATCTCTAACAGTAAACAAGTTCTGTTCAAGTGAGAAGGGTTTTGACCATCGTGCAAATTTTTTAAACCTATTCATTTTGCTATACTTGAAAATCGACAATTTGATTCCAGTAGGCGCCGTAATAGCTGTTGGTTTTCGAAGGTACGGAAAGGACTATCAGCGGAGTCTTTCCGTTCACCAAGTTACTCTGAGAATGGACGACCGTGCAAATCGTAAAAATCCCCGACGTGAGCCCGATTAGGTTCATTTTGAAGTCTATGGAAAACTGAAATAAAATTAATGTGGTTATATTGTAACTCTTTATTTTTACCATTCGCTGTTCCATTGAGCACTGAAAGTTGCGGCACTGAATGTATTACAGTTGCGGCAATTTTACTGATCCACAAAATTTTAATAGCATAACAAAAAAAGCCATATATATTTTTTATTTAAACCGTAAGATTAACCAAAAGATACAGATTAATTTTGCTTTAAGCTCTGCTCTGCCAAGAATTTGGCTGCACTTCTTCTATTTATTCATTTTTCGAAAATAATATATCAATAATTGCGGGATGAGACGTCTTTCCTCGAAAACTGGCATTTTTTTAATACAAATTTGCAAATTTACATTAAATAAATATACAATAAATAAATATACATTTTATGCAATATTGCAAAAAAAATTCTATTTTAAAAAAGACGATATTTGATGCCAGAAACACCGAAAAATATTTTCTTGGAACCAACTTATTCACAAGGATTTTATTTCAAACATCTTTCATACATTTTTATACATATAATATATATAATTACACACATATAATTTTTTTTATTCTGTACGTTTACGTTGCGTTGTTTTGTTTTTTTTTGTAAATTTACGTCACGCGATAAGGATTTTGATAACAAAATTATTAATCATTGTGTATAAAAACCTGAAACACTTCTGTCAAAAAATAATTTATAAAAATAGCATATTTATAATAGTGGAACCTGCGGGATCCCACTACCACCATTTTGCAATTTAGTAAAAACAATTTGTTGATACATGCATGTCAGATGTGAGTCAGGCATTCCTTGGTTAAGTCAGATCAAGGTCTCAAAAGTGAATTCGCAATTATTAACTCATCTTAATTCTTTGATTGAAAAACTGCGTATGAAATAGATCACTGAACGACCAATCAGCTGCGCGCAAGCTATACATATTGCAAATTAAACGAAATCCTATGAAAATTATTTATTATGTTAGATTCATCGATTGTGTATATTCGTTTGATAATATTTTGTATTTTTAACTGATAGGTGAACATTTAACTGAATCTTTTAAAATTTTTTAAAATAAAATCTATAAAGAAAAACAGTAATTAAGTTTTGTAAGAATTATCCAAGAATGTCACAAACGCATGGAAATTACGGATATACGGAATTTACGGAATACATTTGTAGTTACACCGGATGTTTGTTGGTACTATAAAGTTTGTTTTAAATCGTCGAAAAAAGCTGGAAGAATTTTAGCGTTATGCATTCAATCATAATTAATATGTTTATTGAGGTTTTGGTTGTCTAAAATTTTCCATTAA
>JASAMX010015063.1:0-17823 GCA_030248175.1 Microlaimidae sp. YZB2_3
TTAAGGAAGATGAAAAGGAGTAGAGTCAGATCCGATTGTTGATCCAATAAAAATTTAGGAGATTTTACTAAAAATAATTTTATTTTATTTTTCAATGAAACAATGTGGTTTTAATTTAAAAGAACTGTTTAAAATTTCTGGTTTTTCAAATCGTTTTTTATAACTGTTTTCTTGAATAATTATCTTAACTCATTATTTTGGATTAAATTGAACCCTAGTTTTTCTGAAGTTTTAATAGCATTACTTTCGTTTTTCTTTAAGAGATTTATGACGACAATTTACACAGGTTGAAACACACAACATATTTATACCAATTTGGATTGGTTGACATAATTTCTCTGCAATATCGACTTCGGTAAATTGAAACTCTCGTTTCTTTTTGATTTTTGTTTTTGCAAGACTTGGTGTTTCTTTAGGAAGTACTGTACAATTTACCTGGGCCGTATTTATTGTAGATTCTATATTATTAGGTAAACAGGATTCAACCTTCAAATCTGAGGATTGGGTCAAAATATTTTTCCCCGTTGGTTTGGTATATGGAAAGTTACGGCAATTTATATAAGAATTTTGCGCAGTATTTTGATTATTTTGGAAATTTGGATTAAAAACGGTTTGATTTGCATTGTTTCTATTTCGATTGAAATTATAACTTTTAAGAGTGGGGTTTTGAAATTGATTTTGATTATTTTGAGAAGCCACGGAATTACGACATTGATTTGCATAATGTCCGTATTGTAGACATTTAAAACATTGAACCGATCGTTGATACTGTTGAAAACTGTTAGCTCCAAAACTTTTTGGAGAATATGAGTTAAAATTACGCGCCACACGATGAAAAATAACGAACGCCATTATTTTGAAAACGTGGATTATAGGAAAAATTCTGTCCAAGATATGGCCCAAAATTTCTCCCTCTAGAAGCATTAAAATTAAAATTTCTCTGAGGAGAATTATAATTAAATCTAGGACTAGAAATACGAGAATGAAAATTTTGAGGCTTTGAAGATTGCACTAAATTATTTAAATTAATTTCGGAAAAATTTGAAACGTTTTGTCCAAATAAATTATTTATCTGAACGTTTTTGGCGATTTGGTTGGACTCAAAACTCTGTGCCAGCTCCAAAGCCTCCTCATATGTTTTTGGTCTAAACAAATAAACCTGTTCCCTAAGGCTTGGCTTTAGCTTATCTATAAAGAAAGTAAAAAGAACAGATTTGCGTCCTTCATGGTTTAAAGATGGAAAAGCGCTGGCGGCCAGATGCTCTAAAGCACATGCGAATTCTACGACGCTCTCATTATCTTTTTGTGAGCGGTGTTGCAATTGAATAGCTTTTGAACGCGGTTCTCCCTTTGATTCGAATTTTTCAAAAAGAGCCGATTTTACAGACTTATAGGATGATTTTTGCTCTTCAGGCAAAGATTTATAAGCATGTTTCGCGACACCTGTTAAATGTAACCTTAATTGTAAGAGCATATCTTCCGGTGTGATCCACCGATTTGCAAGAGCAACATCTTCAAATTCCTCAAAAAAATCTTTAATTGATTTATCCGAAGATGCTCCAGAAAATTTTTCGATTTCAACACTACGCAAACTATTTACAATCATACTAGTTGCATTTAGAGATTGGTTAGTTTCATTAAGATTTTCACGATGTAAACGCAAACCTTCCTGAACTTCTTTAGTTAATTTTTCCATATCACGATTTAAAGTTCTTAAATCACGTTCTGATACGGATTTTTGAAGTTCAGTCATTTTATATTATAAAAACCGTAAGAAAATCGAGTAACCGAGACGCTCTGCTACCAAAATGTGAAAGCCTGATTTGATTGATTAGCAAGAGTGCGCAATGGATTTGTGTAATTTGAGAAACTCAATCAAATCGAGCCCACACAGGAACTCTGACCTTTGTAGAAATAATATATAATTTTTTTTTTTTTAAGTTATAATAAAGTACGCGAAATACAAGAAACTCTTTTGAATTATTTAAAATTCAAACTCTTTTTAAATAATAATAAAGTACGTGAAATACAAGAAACTCTTTTGAATTATTTAAAATTCAAACTCTTTTTAAATAATAATAAAGTACGTGAAATACAAGAAACTCTTTTGAATTATTTAAAATTCAAACTCTTTTTAAATAATAATAATGTACGTGAAATACAAGAAACTCTTTTGAATTATTTAAAATTCAAACTCTTTTTAAATAATAATAAAGTACGTGAAATACAAGAAACTCTTTTTGAACAAGAAACCCTTTTTGAATTATTTAAAATTCAGACTCTTTTAAGTAATAATAAAGTACGTGAAATACAAGAAACTCTTTCTGATTTAAAATGTAAAAATAAACGCGAAATTTAATTACTTACTTTATTTCGTATAAAATAACTTTTATAATTTTGATCGGACAACAAATTGAGAAACGGTACGAGAAATACGAGAAATTATAACAAAATATTTTCAGAGATCTGGTTGTTAAAAAAAAATCAGAAATCACAAAAATAATAACTTTTAACAAATTCAAAAATTTCAAAAAAAATTCAAAACTTTAAAAGAAATCCTAACCGGATAAAATTAATTTCAAATAAAACTTTTCTCAAATAAAAATTAGCGCTCAAATAAAATTTTCGGCCTTTTCTCAAATAAAACTTTGCGCTTTAAAACTTTTGCCTAGCTAGGTCTTATAAAAAAAATCAATTTTCAAAAATTCTTTTATAACCGCGGGTCGCGTGTTCTGACGCTCCAGAATCTCCGACTGCAAAATTTCTTTACAGTATTCTGCTTAAATACAGTCGGCTTTGTAAAAGAACGTTCGTCAAAACAACAAAACACCCACATTTTTAGACTTTAGGTTTTATACAATTATTTCTTAAAACTCTGAAACATTGCCAATAAATTTATCGTCGGCTATTGGGCAAGCCATAAGCATTCAATGACATGAATGGCTAGTTTTGAAAATATGGCATACATTAATTATTTTCGAGTCGCAAGTGAACTGTAGCAGATGTTAAATACCATCCACATGATTTTAGCTTAATCTTGATAAAATGTGCTTTTTGCCTTTGGAATAATTTAAACAAGTTTTTGTAAAAATTATGATTCAATTTAAGAATTTTATGTTTTGACTAAGGATTTTCTTGAAATCTTTGAAATAAAACACAATTTTAATACAATAAATGGAAAATAAAAATCAAAATAAAATTACAATTTAATTATTTTTGCAGTCATATTACACAATAAACGTTTTTACCTTATGTCTTATTGCTATTAAGCCATATAGAATTTTATAAACCATATAAAGATCAAATTTAATTCTTCATAATTCAAGTGAATCTAGATGTAAAAATAATAAGTGACTACGGTAACTATCAAAAGGAATATTACATTTAAAGCATATCATGCGTGTGAAAAATTTTTTAACTTTCTCTATGATTTTAATATCTTTTATAAGATAAGAATTCCAAACTGGTGAGTTTGACTCCAAAATGGGACGAACGTATGTAGTGTACGCTCATAAAAGCAAGAAAGGATTGGTAGTTTTAAAACATTTTAATATTAAACTCGCTCGTGAATATGCTTTTGATGCAATTTGAGAACAATGCACAGAAAATTTTAAAGAAGACGAAAAATTAATTCCTAAGTCACGAATTTCATTAACGTTTTTGATAGCTATATTGGAAGGAAAATAGTTGTGTTGTTTTATAGATTCTCTTCCAATACTTAAAACATTGCATTTTTCGAGGGAAAAAGTTAACTGCCAATCAGAAGCCCATTTTGAGAGTTTTTGAAGTGTAATCAAAAAATCGATATTGTTGTTATCTTTTCGTGCATGATAGATTTTACCATCATCCGCAAAAATTTTATTCCGCAAGAACCCTCAACACAGTTTACCATATCATTTATAAAAATTAAAAAAAGCGCGGGACCCAAAACAGATCCCTGTGGGACCCCAGAAATTACTGGCACAGGATCTGACAATTCACCTTCAATTTCAACAACCTGTGTTCGATTTGATAAAAATGCCTTTATCACACCATTACGGTTTAGATAATTTAAAATTTCATCGCTAACAATTCTTTCAGCTACTTTACTTATATAACTGGTCAAGGATACGGGTCTATAATTTGTACATTCAGATCTTGATCCTTTTTTATATAATGGTAAAACTATAGCTTTTTCCAAGAATTCGGCAATATGCCTGATTTCATAGTCATATCGTACAAGAAAGTTAAAGGGAAGGTTATTTCAGAGGCAGTATTTTTGAGAAATATTGCCGAATGATTATCAGGAGTTGGAGAAGTTTTTGATGGTAAATTTTTTAATGTTTTTAAATTTTTCTCATGGGTAAATGCTACAAAATTTAGACCAACATGATCAGGAACAATTTTTTTGAAAAATAGGCTTAATGTCATTATCCTTAGTAAAAATTGAGCAAAAAATTTATTAAATAAATTAGCTTTATCACGATCTTCAACCACATACTTTTTCGTTCACTAACACCGGAATATTTGCTTTATTTTTAGTTTTGTTACTTATATATTTATAAAAATCATTAATATTCGCGCTGTTAACAACTTTTTGTTCACGTTGTGTATGATACATTTGAACAGCGTCGTCATACTCCTGACAACAAAGTTTGTATTTTTTTTAAAAATAGGTTGCAATTTTGATTTACAATGTAAAAAACGTTTTTTACTTTCCAGTTTTTTTATATGTTTACGATATTTAAATTTTTTAATTTTAATTTTAACTTTAGGGACATGTTTTTCCACACAATAGTCTAAAATACCAGAAAATAAATCTGAGAAATCTTCAACATCAATTTTCTGAATCAACGATAGATTCAACTTCGCAGTTATTGGTAGGTGCAGTAGAAAGAATCTCAGTGCGCTCCAGAAGAATGTCAAGCTTTTGGCTTAAAACCTGAGACTCTTTTAAGCAAAGCAAAACCAACAAACTGTCAGAATCCTCTTTTTTTCCAGTTGCGCAAGAGTCAGGCCAGTACATGTTAAATGTAGGCTACATCCACATGCGTCACAAGAAACAGGGACTTTTTCGTAAACACGTCGTACAGTTCATCTTATACAGTTAAAATATGTACGACAAAAGCGAGAAAAACCGTCAAGCCAAATTAATTTTAAAAAAAGTTCAAATTCTTGTCCAAATTAACAGGAACAGTTAAAAATTGTTTATAAATACCATTATTGAAGGGCAAGAGCAGATTTTCAATTGAAATTAAATAGAAATAACAGATAAATAATATAGTTTTCTTTAAAGATTAATAACTTATGCAGAGGAATTAGGAATCAACCGCAGCACGTGCGACTTCTTGCAAAATAATGGAGCAAACTGTAAAGTTTGAGTTTTCTATCTTTTTCGCAACAATATTATCTCATTTTCATTATGATTTTAAACTAAAAGCTGAAACCATAAAAACTATGATTTTTTAAATTTAAATCCTAACAAAATACTCTATTCTTAACATTAAAAAAATTTAAAATCCAGAGTTCTAGAGTAAATTGTAGACAGTTTGGTTTCACAGAGATTGAGCGCCTTTAAACACACTTAACAGTGAGCGCCAAATCAATATCTTGCTTCAAAACATCAAAAATTATGAGCCTTTCAAAGATCGTCTTGGATTATGTTTTGTAAAAATCTTATCCCTGCCCCCAATAGCCCAAAAAATTTTTTTTATCAAAATGTGGTGTTTCAGGAGATATGACCTCCCAAAATCGCGTTTTTTGAAATTCTGTACTTGAAAACCTTTTTAATGAGTATAAAATTTCAAATTTTAAAAGTTTTACTGAAAAAGCGGCTATTTTTACCTTAATTTGATACCTTGATTGTTAAGATTTGAGCAATATATTTTTTCGCTAAAAATACAAAGTCTAGGCAAAAATGTTGGGCAAAATTGATCAAATCACTGCCGTCGTTTGGTGTTTTTAACAAAAAATCGAGAGTTTTTGTTTACGGAAAACGCAATATCTCAACAAATACTATACCCATCTTAACAATAAAGGTATCAAATTAAAGTATAAAGTAGCCACTTTTTAGTAAAACTTCTATAACTTTAAGTTACTCATTGAGAAATCTTTTAAGTACAGAATTTCAAAAGACACGATTTCAGGGGGAAAGTCATATCTTCTGAACCCACAAAGATATTTTGGTGAAAAAAATTTTGTGGCCTATTGGATGCAGGGTAACGTTTTCACAAAAAACTATCAAAATCAAAGGCACAAAGTTTGACTCGGTACTGAATCTTTAACCAACATTTTTTTATCAAAAAAACGCTTACTACTGCATCACAAAATTCCATTATGAATTAGTAAAAATGTGATTATTTTAACATTAAGCACTCAGAAACTAAAAAAACTTCAATAAAGCAAAAAATTCAGTATTTTCTAATGCTTAAACAAAAATAAGAAATACAAAAAAAAGAAACCCATACTCAGAGCAGATTTAAACCAAAAGTCGTTTTAATCGTTTTAATTAGCATTTTAATTTTAATTTTTAATTTTAATTTTTAATTGCTTAAATAACTCACTTATGTTACATTTAAACTAAAAAATATAGTATATTCAACCAGTGGCGTGCCCAGGATTTCATTTCGGGGGAGGGGGCGGTCTGGGGGGGTACAAACTAACCCTGAGGAGGGGAAATGGGGAGTAGGGAGTGGGGAGTGGGGATGTGGGGAGTCAGAAATGGGGAGTCTGGGGGGCGAGAGCCCCCCAGCGGGGTCATGGGCAGAGCCCCTTGTCAGGGGGGTCCGGAGGCAGAATGCCCCCCGGGGAAGAAAATTTTTAATTTAAGGCGCTTAAATACACTAGAAATTTTAATTCCAGATGATAATTAAAACAAAATTTAAGGTTTTTTATTCCTATCCATTTAAAACATGTGTTTAAAACGTTAATAAAAGGTAAATAGTGTTTATAGTAGTTTTATTCAACATGTATGCCTTAACTATTGAGCGGCAAAATCGATTTTAAATTGAAAAACTGAGATAAATTGTTAATTTAAACTATATCATCTGGACACATTTAAACCTGGGCACGCCACTGTATTTAACTTCAGGTGAGCATAGTTTTGGCAGCTAAGGGGCGGGAGGGTTTGGGTGTTTGGTTACCCGGGGTAAACTGCATCTTAAATTCTGGAAGGGGGCTTAAATCTTAAATTCTTAAATCCTAGGAGGCCCTTCCGTACTCGCTGGCTTTTTAGGGAGCTAGACCGTGGATGGAAAATTTTGAATTCTGGAAGTAAATAAGGTTGTGTCTGGTTTTCAAAACAAAAATAGTTCAGAATTGTCCGATTTAAAATTCTGCTAGGGACTCAGGTTAAAAAAATTTAAATTTTTTGTAGAGAACTCAATTTTTATTTAGGAAGGAGTCGAAAACTTTAAGATTAAAGGGTGGGAGGTGGCCCCCACCTTGATTCCCCCTTTCATTGATAGAAATCTCATTAAATAGTCATATTTTTGATTGGTGGAAACACTTACTATTTTTTGGTAATTTGTCATTTTGCTGGCAAAAGCTAACATTTTGCTGGGACCATACCTTTTGCCGAGCTTTTGCCAGCTAATTTCAGTTTAGCCGCGCCTTAGCTTTAGTACTAAGCCCAAAAAACCATTTGGTACTAAAGCACTTTAGCCTTAGCTTTAGTACTAATGACACCCGTAATTCCCACCCTTTAGACATCCCACCCTCACAAACTCATGAAACACATCTTTTTCATGGACGCCCAAACACACACACACACACACACACACACACACACACACACACACACACACACACACACACACACACACACACACACACACACACACACACACACACACACACACACACACACACACACACACACACACACACACACACACACACACACACACACACACACACACACACACACACACTGACACACACACACTGACACACTGACACACAGACACACACACACACACACACACACATACATACACTCGCACACACACACACAGACACACATACACACCCACACACACACACACAAACACACACACGCACACATACACACATGCACACACACACACACACACACACACACACACACACACACACACACACACACACATACACACACTATCTTCTACCCTAGCTCTAAAATGTCATATTGTATTCATTATCACCTGGTCCCCTTTTGCTCTGTGGGATAGGTTGTTGGAGGAGCTAAATATTCCCACCCTTTACATGTCCCACCATAACAAACTCATGGAACACATCTTTTTTATGGACGCCCATTCTTGGCACTGATTGGCTGCGCTCATCAAGCATTGTTGTGCGTCAAGCCTCAAGCGTCAAAAGTGACGTGAAGTAAGCAGACACCTCATTTATGTCGCCTTTGCCAGTCAACCAGATATGGGTCGGAAAACAACGCCCTTTGCCCATTATCCACAAACATGATCTAATTAATTATATTAAATTATTTTATCTAATATTATATATTTTGTGATAGTATTTTCTGACTTATATAGTGATTTCTCTAATCATTTAGGTTTGTTATTAAATTAAATCAAGTAGACGCATAACTTCATCAGGGATCACCCTTGATTGCACTATCTGCAACAGGTTCAGAAATCTATACAACTGCTCCTGGTTTTCCACTTTTTACAAATACTTCCGCTTTTACAGCCCCCTTGCAGTACAATCGACTGGATTTATCTCTTATCCCACACCCCAAACAATAACTGGAATTTTTGTTCCAGATATGGGACAGATGAAACTTTCAAAACTTGCACACCCAAGTTTTGATGGCAAAAAGTTAGAAGATTGGAAACTATTTTGGAAACCTTTTAAAGCATCTGTTCATAATCAGCTGATACCTGACGTTCAGAAGTTTGCATATTTGATGGGATTACTAGAAGGCCTTGCAGCAAAAGCAATCCAAGGGATGCCACTTATGGCAGAAAATTATCCACAAGCATAGGAAATCCTCAAGAATCGATTTGGAAACCCAGATATGATTAAATCAAATCTCTACACTCAACTGCATTCCTTGCCCACTTGCCTTATTGCATTGTTATACATAAAAAGAATGGCTGAAAAACTTAAACAGAAGCAACGCTTAAACAATTATAAGCACTTGAAGAAGTTACTAATCAAGCTTTACTTATTCCAATTCTTCTGAAAAAGTTTCCATCAGAGTTTCTCTCAGAACTGATGCACTTAAAACCACCCAAATATGGACATTTGCTTTTTTAAGACAAAGGATTTGTATACAAATAAAACAAAAGGAACAGTTACTGCAGTATCACGCAAGTCAACGTGGTTTGATTGATAATATAAATTGTAACCAAAAGACAAAAAAAAAAGACATGATCATGCATTACAACCTTCTCCCCAATCAACATTTGGACCAAAAAGCAATAATAGAAGTAAAACCTTGCAACAATTTCCCACAGTTGGAGGAGCAAGTAACTTTCAGTCACAGCAAAGCCAAGGTTTTAAAAGTTGACCTTGTGTATTTTGTAATGGTAGTCATTATAATGTTAATTGTCCAACTTATAATACAAAACATGCCCATAAAGAGTGTTTAAGGTGTCAAAAATATGTTTTATTTGCCTTAGAAATCACCATTTATCATCTAAATGTTCAATAGCAAAGCACTATGTGTGTAGATTGTGTAAAAAAATGGGGCGCCATAACACTGATATTTGCCCAAAAGCCACATACAATACATATTTATATACTTCTAAAAACTTGCCACAAAAATCTAAAGTTAATAGTAAAAAATTTTTACAACAAATACCCAATATATCAGAAAGGCCAGTTATTGAATGGAAAAAGGAAGAGTCATCATCTTTAGAAAAAAACTGTGCCAAACATAATGAAGAAACAGTTAACTCGCTTTCTATTGATTCTAATAAAGGTTTTAAAGTTATTCCAATACAAGATAATAAAAATATTCCAGGTTTTACACAACAACTGGTTGCCAACGCCCCAGTTTATAATCCAAAAACCCAACACAAAACAGTGAACGCACACATTTTTTTGGACTTCGGTTGACAAAGATCATTTATGACAAAACGCTTTGCTGAAAAACTACAAGTACCGTCTCAGCAAGAAGAAGAATTGGTATTAAGTACATTTGATTCTTAAGTACTTTAAGTTACTCATTGAGAAATCTTTTAAGTATAGAATTTCAAAAGACACGATTTCAGGGGGAAAGTCATATCTTCTGAACCCACAAAGATATTTTGGCGAAAAAAATTTTGTGGCCTATTGGATGCAGGGTAACGTTTTCACAAAAAACTATCAAAATCAAAGGCACAAAGTTTGACTCGGTACTGAATCTTTAACCAACATTTTTTTATCAAAAAAACGCTTACTACTGCATAACAAACTTCACAAAATTCCATTTATGACAAAATTATTCCAGTACAAGATAATAAAAATATTCCAGGTTTTACACAACTACTGGTTGCCAACGCCCCAGTTTATAATCCAAAAACCCAACACAAAACAGTGAACGCACACATTTTTCCGGACTTCGGTTGACAAAGATCATTTATGACAAAACGCTTTGCTGAAAAACTACAAGTACCGTCTCAGCAAGAAGAAGAATTGGTATTAAGTACATTTGGTTCTCCAAACACCAAAACTGTTGCATCCACTACAGTTGAACTTTGCTTGATACTTAAAGATGGAACTCAACAAGTAAATTCTACAAAGTATTGCCATATCTCACAAGAGAGATCAGACAAAAAGCTGTTGATCATCAAGACAAAGAAATAGTAAAATGTTATGAAAACAAGCTTGTCACATCTTAACCAGATAGAAATAAAGACATTAAATCAGATATTTTGATTGTTCAAGACAATTTTCACAGTATGCTAGAACCAAAAGATGTTGTATTTCTTCCATCTGGTCTTTTTTAATGCCATCAAAACTTGGTTATCTAATTGGTGGAATATTTTCTAGTGAAATGGAAGTTTCA
Source organism: Microlaimidae sp. YZB2_3 (assembly GCA_030248175.1). Taxonomy (NCBI): domain Eukaryota; kingdom Metazoa; phylum Nematoda; class Chromadorea; order Desmodorida; family Microlaimidae; species Microlaimidae sp. YZB2_3. Next base: position 10,970 of record JASAMX010015063.1, read on the forward strand.
TGTCTAAATAAGCTCCTTACATTTACTATGGTTATACTTTGTTTATTTCTTCTATTGATATAAAACATGTTATCTTCTGCAAGTAAAAACAAATATTCGTGGTGAAAACAATGTTTAAGACACATTCAAATCATGGGAACTATTACAGCAAAAGAAAGACAAACAGCTCGCTATATTTGGAATTACAAAACTCAGCGTGATCACTTTTCTGATGTGTTCACTTCAATACAAAATAAAACAAATAATTCGTTGCAACTACAACTTGGGTTAGAATTAGATACTGAAGGTTTATTAATGTGTCGTGGGAGACTTAAAAATGTCCCACTTAACATTTCTGAGAATTTTCTTACTATTACCAAAAGCATGTCACTACAAAACACTTGTCATCAATAATGTTCACCAGTTACTTTATGATAGCGGTGTACAACACACCCTTTCTATGGTTAGACAACAATACTGGATAGTTCATGGATGTCAAACCGTTAAAAAATGCCTTCACGCTTGAATGAATTGTAAACGTATATTAGTAAACCACTTTAAACGCTCTCTAATGCTTCATCTTCCTGCTTACAGAATATCAAAATGCATACTTTTCAACATATTGGTATAGATTACTTAGGGCCACCTTGGGTAAAACTAGAAAATATAAAACAAAGGTTTCGGTTGCATTGTTTACTTGCTTAACAGCACGGGTTCATCTCAAAGTTGTCAACAGCCTTTCATCTGAAAGTTTCTTGCAAGCCTTGCGCCGTTTTATATCAAGATGAGGAACACCAAAATATATTTTATCAGACAATACACCTCAGTTTTTTACAGCAAATAGTACCCTGAATAAAGCTTGAAATATCAGATTCCTAATTATTGTTCAAGACATGCGATTGAATGGAAAACAATACCTGTAATTGCACCTTGGTTTGGGGGTGTATATAAACGACATGTTGATCTAGTTAAAGGTGGAATAAAAAGAACTGTTGGTCGTGCCTTGTTGACTTTGGAATAGTTGACTACACTGGTGACAGAAATAGACGCTAGTTTTAATACCAGACCACTTACATATATTAACAGTGATTCAAATTCACAAGAGGCACTTTGACCTATTGACCTTCTTTCTGGTAATAAATTTGTAAACACACCACTTTTAACAGATGAACAAAACAATCCAGATGATCATGAATACTTGCCAAAAGAAACTACACAAGACAATCTTCTCAGCATGTGGAAATCAAATCAAAATCGTTTAGATTTGTTTTGGAAACAGTTTGTAGGCCATTATTTACAACTTCTTAGAGAAAAACTTCCTACTTTTTACAGAAACAAGCAAGGAAGCGTTTTTGTTCCAAAATTTGGTGATCTTGTTTTAGTAAAAGATGAAAATCTGCCTCATAAGACTTGGAAAACTGCTTGTATACAAAAACTTTTACCCAGTCATGATGAATATGTCAACTAGGAGCAGCTCAATTACAGTTTCCTAATCAGCGGGAATCGACACGTGCTATCTTTACAATATACTCACTTTAACTCTATGCTAGTGGGGAAGATCTTTTGGAGTTATCAACTACAAACACTGAAAAAGACAAAGAAAGTAATGACATTAAAACAAAGAAAGTACAAGCTTCCTCAAGATACCCTCAAAGAGTTCAAAAATCTCCACAGAGATATCAAGCCTTACCAATTCTCATAACGTTGATCTTAAATACATTTTCTATATTTTGTGTTCACAGTGTAGCCGCCAATCATGCTCTCTTAACCTCATTCTGCGTAGCTAAAGAACAATTTTGTGCAATACACAAAATAATTTTGCTCGTTTGATTACAAACAAACATTTTGCTATGCACACAGAATTTTCTTCACAAATAAAACTGCGAAAAAAAGTCTGCGATTTTATTTGTGAAGAAAATTCTGCGTGCAAAACAAAATGTTTGTTTCGCCTCAAACAAGCAAAATGATTCTGTGCAGTGCGCAAAAAAGTTTGCATACAGTGTGATGTTTATAATTTTGTGGTTATTTTGTGGAGAGACTTTTATTGCTTTATTTCGATAAAAATGCGGTAAACATTGTAATTTAACACTAAATTTTTTTTTTAACTACACACAGAATAATTAAATTTGTCAACAAGGTAAAAATTTCAAAGCAACTTTGGAAGGTACAAATTTATTTTACAATTTGTAGATTGTAATTTAATACTACAACAATTTTGTTCAAATATTCTTCTTCAAGTATAATTCTTAATTCAAAACCCACTCAATTACATGTATAACCCACTCAAGTATTCTTCAAGTATAACCCAGTCAATTACATGGGCTACTTTAAGTATAGACAAACTAAAGGTTTAAATCCCTTATTTTTCATGTAAATTATTGTGAAAATACTTATAAATACTGCTAAAGCATTTAGATTAGATTTAACTAAAAAAAAAAAGTTGTTTCTGTATGGAATAACTTACTTTCAGATTTGGTTTTGTCTAAATCTCTAAATGTTTTCAAAAAGAAACTTGATGTTTTCAAAAAGAAACTTAAACTTGAAAAAACATTTCTCTAAAGAAATGTTTTTTCCTGTTATATATACTTTTTTATGGTGTATTTATGTAGTCTTAAACATTCCTATCATTCCTATCTTAAACAGTTTTGATATTAAAAATACATATTACTGGTGTTACATAAAAAGAATTTGTCTTTTGTTTTTTCTCAATGTTTTCTGATGGGCCACTTAAGATTTTTGTGCCAAAAAAATCCTAACAACAAACAAAGAGATTAGTTTGACAGGGAAACGAAAAAAATCTAGTTTCTTTTTTCCTCAAATAAACTTGTCTCCCACTAATGATTGTTAAACATTTAAATATTTTCAAGATCCAATCATGAACCGCTTGATAAAATTAAGATTAAACCATCCTTTGTTTTTGTAGCATTTTGACAACTCAAAAAACTTTTTTTTAATAATAAAAAAACACTTTTTACAAACATTTGATAAAAAATTTTTATAATTTTATAATTTGGCTGTACGTTAGTAGTAATTATATGTTTATACGTTTATACGCTGTACGTTTATATTACCTGTGCAACCGTTTTATTAGTTATTACATTAATTTTGATAATTTTTGTCATGTATTATGTTTGTTTTAAATAACCGTAGTTTAACTAACTAATAAAATAAATAAATAAATAAAATAAATAACCTAATCGTGAACTGTAGACACTAGTTTCCCTAAGCAACCTAAGCAAAACCTCAAAATCAAGCTAAATTTAAACTTTAGTTTGATTTTAAGGTTTTGCTTTGGCTCCTTAGGGAAACTAAGGTCTACACTCAACGATTCAGATTGCTCATGAGTTTTATCCTGACAAAATTTTTAAGTTTACGTGTTTTTCTTATGATTTATCAAAAACTATTTTATTTTAATTAATTGTACTTGAAAAATAAAGTATTTAAACTGTTAGTTTGTCTATACTTAAAGTAGGTTATGTAATTAAATGGATTATACGGCAGTTTCTAACTTTCAGCGCGTTAATTTTTCAGCAAGCTGAAAAATCATTTTTTAAACATGGTTAAACTAAGCGGAAACGTCTTTTTTAGTGAGCTAAACAGCTTTAAATGTCTTTTTTGCTTTTCTTAAGCCTAATCAAAGCCTAAAAATCAAGCAAAACTTTATCATGATAAAGTTTCAGATTTTTGAGCGCATTTAAAATTACCACTAGCTCGCTAAAAATCAGAACCTGCCAATTATACTTGAAGAATGTCCAATTTTTTATATAAAAAAGGAACAAATAAATTTTTAATAAGGTTAAAATTAAAAAAAAAGAAATTGACATGAAAGTTTACTTAAAAACGTCATTTAAAATTCATTCATTAAAAAATTCTTATTTAAAATTTTACCTGTTAGTTATCAAAATAAAATTTCACAAGGAACCAAAGTTAAATCACGCACAGCAAGTTGTACGAGAAATCTTTAAACTTTAAAATTATTTGCGAATAATAACGAAATTTGCTAAATTTGAAGAAATATGACAAAATATGACGAAATTTGCGAAAATAAAAGTCTGCACCATAGTGCAGACATTTCTTCTTTTTTCAGCAACTGATTTTGTGGTGCAAACATTTAGCAAAAAATTCTGCGAAAAAGTGATGAATTTTTTGCGCATTTGTGAGTTTGCGGTGTATGAAGAGGTGTTTGCGGTATATTTTGACCGCAGAAGTTAAGAGAGTGCCAATTGTCCCCACAAAACTAAAATGGAAAAAATTTTATCACAAAAATTCATATCTGAGGGAGTTACAGTCTACAGACAAATCGATAAGCAGAAGTCATGTTACAGAATATTTGCATGTCATATTGGTCACTTAGATGGAAAGGGCAACTGTGGACCAAAATGCAAGTGTCTCTTGTGGGCTAAAAATTGCTCTTATTATGAAGGAAAGCATTGGAAGCAGTCCCAGAAAGCATTGGAAATGTAGAATCAATTCTAGCACAAGAAAAACCAAGTTTTTGTTCATTACAACCAGATCCATTGTGAGCCAAAAAACTTGAAGTAACAAAAATTAAAAAAATTCAGCTTTTAGATGGAACAAGTCACCTTGTAAAAAAAAATAAAAATACAAATAAAAATAAAATTACATTGTATACAACAACATAAAGACAACTACCAATGATTGGGCGATGGTTTAATCAAGGGAACATCTCTGTTTTGCAGCAAGCATCCATGTCATAAAACTGGAAACCGATTTTGTTATTTTAAAAACACAGAGGAAAAAAACACAAAAAAATAGATAGAAAAAGTTTGTGGTGGTGTGATTAATTCTCTCTGGAGAAATCTGAAGAAAATTGAAATTTTATCAAAGTATTATGCGTTTTATTGGTCTAAAATAACTCTGTCGTCAGCTTGAATTTTTCGTAGAAGTTTTCCTCACTTGTGGATATATAAATTTCAATGTGTCATGTGCACAATATACATTTAAACTCTGTATTTTTGTACAAAAAATATGAAACGAGCGACCGCCATTCACCTTGCGTGGTGTTAATTCCAGTTCTAAATCAGCCATTTTCTTCCCCTTTCCTTTGTGGCTGTCTACCTTCCTTGTGAGACCTCTAGCCAGAGGTCCTTCTGTTTGTCCCAATTCAAACAATTGACAATTCACCACTATGTTATGTCAGAATTGTGCGATACCTCTAGGAAAGAAGTCCATGGCACCGTGCGCTCTGCGCCACTTGAATTTGCATATTGCTTGCATTGGGCTTACACAAACTCAAGTTAACAGCTTGAAATGCCCAATAATCTGCAATACCTGCTTCACCTCCTGCAAGGATAACCTGGATACAGCCATATCGTTTGCTAAGATCAACACCAAGCTGGATCTCTTGGCATTATCCAATGCCAAACTTGATCTCCTAGTTTCAGCTATGGTCCCTGATGACATTGAACCAATGCCAGGAGAAACCGAAGATCCTGAAGATGCAGACGCTTGGATTGTGGTCGGAAGAAAAGGGAAGAAAGCCAAGCCAAAACCTGCAACAAACTTTGTTGAAAAGGTTTCCAACTTGTTGGTTCAAAAGCTACAGGAGCAGAAAGAAGTAGACAAAAACGCCAAATTCATCGTGGTCGCTGGTCTCCCTGAAGGCCAGGAAATGCTTATTCCTCATCTTGTCCAGTCCGTAGTTCCTCCCGGCCACCGGAAGTTAAGGAACATTTTTGTCTTGGTCTTCGTAGAAAAGATCAGGTTCGCCCAAGACTGATTAAACTACGATTTGAGCGGTCAGCTGAAAAGGCCCTGATTTTAGGTAACTCCCATTTGCTCAATAGGTCCAGGAACTTCCAGGGTATTTTCCTTCAGGCTTTCTACGCTAAACCTGAGCTGGAGAACCTAAAGGCGCTTTACATTGAACGGGATGCGAAGATCAAGGATTCAGGAATTCCCAACAGCTTCTATGTGAAACGTGTGGGCCAGGCTCCTTATGCCTTTGAAGTTGCCGCGTCCACTAAAAACGTTCCAACCGCACATGCCCGAAACCAGACCCTTTCTGTCATTGTGCCTCCTGTGTTGCCCCCTGTGCAGTCCCCCCGCTAGGCCAGCGGCACAGGTCTTCATTGTAAGCTGATAAACTGCCGAAGCTTAAAAAATAGTCTTCACTTACTTAAACCAATACTGATATCGCACAAATTTGATGTTATATGTTGTACCGAATCGTGGCTGGACAACACTGTGAGTGATGCGTTATTAGTTTGCGATTCAGGGTATAATGTTTTCCAATTTGATTGTAAGGACAGAGTTGGTGGAGGCGTTTGTATTTTTACAAAATCTTGCATTAAATCTGTAGAAGTAGCTGAGCTAACACGTTTTGAAGAATTAGAATGCTTATGTATAGATATAATTGGTGCCAATGATAATCTACGTCTATGCTGTGTTTATAGAACTCCTAATCACCATGAAAATGCTGATCATGAAAAAGCGCAGTCTGTTAAGCTATCAGAATTAATAAGCTATTTAGCAAACATTAACTATCCTTTTGTACTTTGTGGCGATTTTAATCTCCCTGATATTGATTGGCAAAACTATGTCACAAAACCCAGTTGTTGTCACGAATCTGTCCTTCAGCTTTTTCTTGATTGTTGCTCTGTAAATGGACTGACACAATTTGTTAATGATGCCACACATCATAGTGGAAACATTCTTGATCTTGTGTTATGTAACGATGAACAAACTGTCTCTAATCTGGTTATTGATGAGCCTTTTTCGTTTAGTTGTGACCACTTTTCAGTAAATTTTTCACTAAACATAAAGCTGCAAAAATCTGTAAAAAACCAAAATAAAGTTCGAAATTTCAAAAAAGCTGATTATGAGGGAATAAAAGATTATATTGATAAATTAGA
>JASAMX010015065.1:0-71413 GCA_030248175.1 Microlaimidae sp. YZB2_3
ACAGAACGGAATGCGCTAAATGAGGTATCATTTCGTAAGCTTACAGTCTGGAGAATGTCATAAATGGGTTAAAATTTTTAAAAAATTACATGAATTTTTATGTTGTACAACACATTTTCACCAAAAGAAGGAAGAACCTTCCTCCCCAACCACAAAAAAACTGGGATAAATGAGATATTATGGGAAACCTTATAGTTCAGGGAGCATCATAAGGTGGTTTAAATGAGTAAAAACTTAATATGGACATCCTTATGCTGGACAACACATTTTCACCAAAAGAGGAAAAGGGTCTTCTCCCAAACGAAAATTACAGTGGGTAACTGAGGTATCACTGTAAAGCTTACAGTCACGGGATGGCAAGGGTGAATTTAAAAAAAAATTAGTACATGAATATAAAAAATGCACGAAAAATTATTTGTCAGCCGTATGGATGACACGGGCTACTTGTTTTCTAAAAATCCAGAAAAAAAACCGGAACCGGAATTGAGATTTTCCAAAAATATCATGCTCCTGAGCTCCGGCCATTTAAAACGGAGAGAGCTCCGGAGCTCCGTCCCTTATTTGAGTGATTTTAAGGTGAAAAAATTTAATTTACAAAAAAAATTTGACAAAATAATTTATGGCATCACTTTCTAATAATTCATGAATTTAGTAAAACATGGGGCGAAGCTCCGGACCTCTGGGGTTGCTTGGAGCTCCTAAAAGCTCCCAAAACCTACCCCAAAAATGACAGGGGATGGGTTAATTTAGGTTTTGCTTAGCTTAGGTTTTGCTTAGGCTTAGACTTAGCTTAGTTTTTGCTAAGACTTAGGTTGCGCGTAGGTTTAGGCTTTAGGCTTGAGTTTTTATCAGACTTAAGTTTTGCTAAGGCTTAGCTTAAGTTTTGCTTAGGCTTAGCTTAGTCGCTAATTTTCTTTACCGTTTTTGGGATAGGTTTTGGCCCTTCTCGTCCCGACCACCCAGATCGCCGTCGAGACGCGGAGTTTAACACACAGCAGAACTGACGTACGTGAAATACCTTCTGCGAATTTACAGCGCCTTTTAGACAAAAAAAATCCAAAGGGTTAACCGTTGGGATTTAATTTTGTTGTAATACAATTTTTTACTCAAAAAAATACAACCTGGAATCCTTCTAAAAGTGTTAAAAAATATCGTCGTTATTACGGCAAAATAAACCACTGTCATTATAAAATATACGTGACTGTGACTCGTTCTGTAGTTAATACGATGCTATTAGAAATCTAAAATAAGTCACATTTGCATGTATTATTTAAGAATTGTGGCTCATTTTGCCATAGTCAGGACTATATAAAAGACAAAATATACTGCTGTTTTGCTATAAACACAATTCGTTGTCGGCAAAATGAGCCACAGTCATTATAAAATATGCGTGACTGTGACTTATATGGCGGTTAATAAGGTGCTGTTGGAAATCTGTCACAAAAATTAGTCACAGTCGCATATATTTCATATACATTGTGGTTCTTTTTACCGTGGTATACCGACGAATAATAGTAAAATCGAAAATAACGATATTCTAAATATTTTTTTTTTCAGTTTTAAGAAAGAAAAAAACATTAGATTATTTTAAGCAATTTTTTTTTATTTTTTACGTTTATATTTCAAACAAATATTAGAATTAAACACTAAACTAAAATGCCATCAAGTAGCGCCAAATCAAAATACAAAATGTTATTGGGAAAATACCTTGAAAACTTTATTTTAAAATAACTTGGCATGTTCGTCGTTACTACGACAAAATAAGCCACAGTTCGTATAAAATATATGTGACTGTGACTCATTTTAAATTCGAATCAGGATCCTATTAATTACAGAATGAGTCACATTCACGTGTATTTTATAATGACTGCGGTTCATTTTGCCGTAAATAAACACGCCGTAGTAACGAAGTGTTTCAAACGGACTTAACCCGTTTGTGATTGCTTTTTTTCGGTTACAATTGTGAAACCTTCGTACCACTGCGGTAAGCTCTACGTAAGACCTAGGTCGTACTTAGGTCATACATAATTTTTGTGCGTGATAAGTGCTCAGTGTTTGATCAAATTGAAATGGTTAAGCTGTACGGTAGCGATATGCAAATTTTATTCACAGATAAAATGTATTAGGTATGACCTACGTACGACATAGGTAAAGTTTACGTACTATAATGGTTAGACGTAGATACTACCACCGTCAAACGGATATTTCACCGTGGTAATACAAAGGGGAACCGGGAAAAAGGCAGTCACAGGAACGGCTGAAATTTCTGATAATATTTTAAAACTATCTACAAACAACAAGTTCGGTCCGTAAATAAACAATTTTTGATTTTGAAAAACCGCCAAGCAGTCCATTAATAATTATTTAGAATAACTAAAACATTACTAAAACTGAAAAAAAATCATTTTCAAATTGAAAATTAAGTGCTGTTTGTTTAATTTATATATAAATTTATATTAATCATTTTTAATTCTGCTTTTTTTTAGAAATTCTTTCTTCACTTCATTTCTTCTTATTGCATTTTTTTATAAATATTGTAAAGAAATAAATAAAAAACAAACATAAAATCAACATTATTTCAAAAGGAAATCATAAATCGACTTATCTTTTTAAGAAAAAGCAGCAAAAAAATAAGCGGTCATTATTACAGGGTCATTAAAATGAACATTATTACTAAAAAAAAAATATCAAATTGTCTCTTTTTAAGAAAAAGCAAAAACATTAAAGGAATATTATTACAAAATAATATATGTTGACGGATTTGATGCAAGAACCTTTGCCTGTTAGATTAGACACTTTCAGATCGTCGTTACTATGGCAAAATGAGCCACAATTTGTACAAAATATATGCGACTGTGACCCCTTTTAAATTTAAAAAAGGACCCTATTAACTACAGAATGAGTCAAGTCACGTGTATGTTATAATGAATATGGCTCATTTTGCCGTACTAACGACGAGATAGTCTTTGAGAACCCAGATTCCTTAGGAATCGCCAGTTCAAAAAAACACAAAACTTTTGCAAAAAACTCCTCGCTACTACGGTAAAATAAGCCACAATTCCGATAAAATATATGTGACTGTGACTTATTTTTAATCTAAAACAGGACATTTTTAACTACAAAATGAGTCACAGTCAAAAATATTTTATAATGACTGTGGCTCATTTTGCTGCTGTAACGACAACTATTTGACGCTTCCCACAAACCTCTAGTTTAACGAAGATCTTTATATTAGATCGGGAATCTTTGGAAAATGTTATAACATTTGTAGAAAATGAATAATTATCGAATCAGTAATTTTATTGAATAATTCCCGTGAAAAATGCTATTTCAGAAGTTATTACGAGTATTAAAAATTTACCGTCCGCTTGTTGATTTCCACAATGTGCAAAGCGGGTTGTTGCACAAAACCAGTCTGAGAGCCTCAAGCTTTAGTCAGATAAATGATAATATTGGAATCTCACATAATACATGATTTGCATAAGGTTCCGTTTAATTTGCATAAGCATGGGCTGCGCGCAACTGAGTGAACGTTCAGTATAAATAATACGTTCAGCGTTTTCTTGCCAGGATTTACAACTAAAGAATTAATGGAAGTCAACAGTTGCGAACGCATTTTCCAGAACTCAATTTCACTTACGTTAGTGAGATTCAAGGATTTGACACAACTATGCTCACTGGTGATGTGCCCCAAAGCTCTGAACTCCGGAACTCCACTTTTAGAAGCTCCAGAGTAACCCCTGGAGCTCCGGAGCTCCGGAGCCCCGCCCTTTTTTGTACTAATTTTGTAAATAATTAAGAGTGATACTTTAGATTATATTGTCAACTTTTTTTTGTAATTTAATTTTTTAACTTATTTAAAACAATTAAAAAATCTTAAAAAGTAGATTTAGTAACTTTAAGTAAAATCCAAGCTTAAATAAACTTAAAATCGCTCATTTAAGGGGCGGAGCTCCGGAGTTCCGGAGTTTCCTCCACTTTAAATGGCCGGAGCTCCAGAGATATTGATATTGAAGGGTAGAGAACATCACTAATGCTCACATATCAGCATAAAAAATTATAGCATAAAAGCATAGGAAATTATGCTCACATCAGTGAGCATGGAGCATATAGTGAGCATTAAATTATAAAAAAAAATTTAATGACAATCGAAAATTTTTTTTTTCAATTTAGAAGTTACTTTTTCAAAACAGTTTAAACTCTCTTAACCTTGCTTGCACAAACGTGACTTTCTAATGGGACAAGAAACTAGTTTGTAAATTTTACAAACTGTTCTGAAAAAATTGAAAAAAATTGTCTGCAAAGGGAATCGAACCTTAGAAGTTTGCATGCTAGTTCCACACTTTAACCACTAGACCAAATCGACAACTGGAGTTTATGAGAAAATGAGGCTTTATAAACGATAGTGTTTTTCATAAAAGGTTACAAACAACATGGTAACCTTTACCAACGCTGATTTATTTGTACATGACTTTTTGCAAACAAAATTAAGAGAGAAGTTTGCCTATCGTTTAAAGAACAAAAGCCAAAAGTTAATTTTTGCCTGAACTAAGAGTTTTTAATATTATATTTTTCCATTATTTTTAACCTAATGACAAAATATATGATATTTTTCAAAAATACCAAAATCAAAATTTTGATTTAGTTCTTTAGACACTTTGGATAAGGAGTGTATTGGGCTTAAGAGGAGCCTTATTTAAATAATTCAAACATACTACAGCTTGACATAGACTTTCCCCCCCCCACTTTTAAACCATTTTTCATGACTATTATAAAGAAAATAATACGATAAAACTAGGATTTATCACAGTATTTTTGCCGAAGTTTGTACAAGGATTTTTTGTCAGTTTGGATATAAGCATGAAAAAACATTATCATAAAAATTAAAATGTCATACGAATTGAAGAATTTTCGGAATACAAAAATGAATTATAAACATAAAAAATTTAAATTGATCAATAAACCAATTGTACAATGTAAAATTGTCAGTTAATAACACATTTTTAAGCTGACCCAAAACGCTTTAACTAATACTCTTCAACCGTTTTAGCCACCTGAACACTCTCGATTGATTGGAAATCTATATTTTTCAACGCATCTTTTTATTTCCGACTTACCTAAGTTTTACAATCTAATTTTCGCTAAAAGTGAGTTTTTCTTTAAAACAAAACAACAAAAAAGTATTAAAATATTTTACACCTTCCGTTGTTTGTCTTTTAAAATGCCAAAACTTGAAAGAAAATAACCCGGTATTCCGGCGAATAAAAGGCAGATGGACTGTAAGTCGCGTGTCGCAAGTGGGAAAACTATATGCAGCCGTCTTAACCCCGGTTGACTTTTCTTAGACGCGGGAGCCAGAACAAACAAAAGAGAACCGGTCCCAAAACAAAACTACCGAGGTTTTTTTGTTAAAAATAATATTATAGAAATAATAAGTCTTTGTAACTGTGCTGGCAGACGCCGGTTGGTGGTGGAAAAAATAAAATGAGTTGTATGGGAAGCGCGAATAAGCGCGAACTGGGTTGAAATCTTGGAGAAAATATATGACTCACTAAGTATTTTTTGAAAAACAACTTTATTTAAGCAGCGAAACCACAAATATATAAATCTTTAATTTATACATTAACTAAGCGCATTTCTATTGCATTTAGTGTGAATCAAACGAACTCTGCAGACAAAAATCAAAAGAAAACAACAATATGATTCCACAAAATAAAGCATTTTTGTGGGTTTTTTCGTTTAAATAATTATTAAGGTGGAACGATACAGTTAGGATACCCTCTCGGTTTTTGTATATAACTCGTGCCGTACGTGACGGACAGAAGCAAACTATATGTTGGAAAAAGGGTATTTTTTTCCGGTGAGTTCGCTATCCTTAACATTTTTAATGGACTATTCCACACCGAGATATGCTTCGTTGAAAAAAGGCATTTTAAAACAGTTTTTCCTAATTTAACAGAACCAAAGTTAATATTACGTTAAAAAATTCAACTCAACTTAGAAACACCAAATGTACATGCCCACAAAAATTTTCAGCGAAATCCCTACTATTGAAGTTTTTTAATTTCGTTTTATTGCTGAAATTGTTGAAATATAAAATAAAAAGAAGTGATAGTAGAGATTTCGTTAAAAACTTAAAAAGTGGCTCGGAATTATGGTACAACTGCTGTGTTAAAAGTTTGGAACAAACTAATTCCTATCAAATGACTAAACTTTTATTTATATTTTTTTGATTTGACGTCGGGAAACTACATTTTGAAACGTTTGTTTAAGACTAGCTTTTAAGAAAGAACTCAGGCGGAAAAGTAGCCGAGTGGTTAGAGCGTCGGACTCGTAATTCAGAAGCTCTAGGTTCGTGTCCCCCTGAGCAATATTTTTAACCTCAAAAAAAGTTTTTTTTTTAATTTTAAACTTTTTAATTAAAAAAAGTGTTCATTATTCAATACCGTATTCAACCTCGAGTACGTGTTTTGAGGTGGTTTTGAGGTAAAACAGGTATATGGTCAAAATGCTCCCCAAGGGGGGTCACAACCCTCCTAGGGCCTCCCGGGGGTCGAATTGAAAAACGAAGGTCGGATTCGTCATCAGGACATCCAAAAAACCCCGAGTACATGTTTTGGGGAAAATTGGTGAAATTTTTGCAACTGTATAGTTCTACCATAAATAAAAATGTATCATAATTAAGTTTAGCTTCAATTTCGGATTTTGTTTACTGCTGACAAAAATATGTTTGTTTGCCCATGATTTAGGGATTGTTTATTTACGTTTATCATATTGTATTTTTGTTTAATAACATATTAATAAATATTTTTTATAGTCTATGAGACGAGACAAGGAATAAGGCTAACTAAACAATAAAACAACATTAATGGTGCGGTACCAAGTCAAACTTTTTGCCTTCAATTTTGATTATTTTTTGTAGAAATCTTACCCCTGCCCTGCCCCTAATAGCCTACAAAAAATTTTCATTAAAATATCTTCAGCGGTTCATGAGATATGGACCCTCCAAAAATGGCGTTTTTTGACAATTCTATTTTTGGAAGATTGCTCAATGGGTATTAAAATTTAAATTACAGAATATGCACTCAAAGAAATCGCCTATTTTTTACTTTAATTTGATACCTTGATCGTTAAGATTGGCGCAAAATTTTCATTTAAAAAAAATTTTCAAAAAATACCTGCAAAAAATTTTTATTAAAATATCTTTAGCGGTTCATGAGATATGACCCTCCGAAAATGGCGTTTTTTGACAATTCTATACTTAGAAGATTGCTCAATGGGTATTAAAATTTAAATTACAGAATTCGCACTCAAAGAAATTGCCCATTTTTTACTTTAATTTGATACCTTGATGGTTAAGATTGGCGCAGTATTTGCTGAGATGTTCCGTTTTCCTTGCGAAAAACGAACGATTTTTTTCGCTAAAAATACAAAGTGTAGACAAAAATGTTGGGCAAACTTCATAAATTCACTGCAGTCGTTTGGTGTTTTTTACAAAAAAAAACCCGCGGGTTTTTGTACGGGAAACGAAATATCTCGACAAATACTGCACCAATTTTAAAGTTCAAGATATCAAATTAAAGTAGAAAGTAGGCACTTTCTGTGAGTGTATTTTTTATAATTTATATTTTAATAACCATTGAGAAATCTTTTAAACACGGAATTGTCAAAAAACACCATTTTTGGAGGGTCATATCTCCTGAATCACTTGAGATATTTTGATGAAAAGATTTTTGTGGGCTATTGGGGCAGGGGTAAGGTTTTCACAAATTATAATCAAAATCGAAGACAAAAAGTTTGAATCGGCACCGCACCTTTAAGCGTTATTTTACTATACCTGAACGCTTTGATTTGTCGTCTCTATTTGAATAATGGCACAATATTTAACGATAAATTAACATGCTGCGCTTTTTTATGACACTTAAAGTGGCAAATTCCACTATACCGCACAGAAAACACAAACACGCTCAAACGACAATTATTCCTCAACAAAACCTAAACCAAATTCTTATTTTCTTCGGAAAGGACAACAATATTGTTCGTTTAATACTGGACCGATGGGTCTAAAATTTCAAAGTGTTACAGTTTTGGTCCTGAGAGGCTTAAATGTCAAATTAAAAAAGATTGCAATACTATTGCCCGGAACGGACTACGCCTTTATAAAACTTTTTTAGTTATCTATCGCAATCGGATATTATACAAGATTGCGATAGTTAACTCGGATTTATAGCTACTTGGTTGATTTTGACATATTTATTGAATACTCACAATGGAATAATGAAAATTGACGGGGAAGGCCGGAGAGTTTAGAGAAACCCAAAAAAATTATAAAAAAAATATAAATGCCAGCATATATTGTATATATATATATATATATATATATATATATATATATATATATATAGGCAAATATTACATACTGTAATAATATGTAGCCAAACAGCAAAAAAATATTTAATATTTTGAATAGATTAAACAATTAACCTCATCTTTATTTGTTTTTTATGCTGTGTTAGTGCTGGAACAGCAAAAACAAATTGATTACTTATTTTATACAAAATAAAATTTGTAAAAAAAATGTTAGCTTCTAATTCTAGACATATTTTTGATTTTACTTTAAGAACATGACAGTCGGAGCTTTTAATAGAATCCATCGTAATTTGTAAGAGGCTAATAAAAAAACCTAAGATATTTAATTCCAATTAAAAATATCGCTAATTATAAGTTCTTTGATAGCTATCGTTTTTGATAATGATAAATTTTCTGAAAAACAGAAGTCAATAACGGTGGGTGTAGTGTTGTTACAGTATTACTGGTACTGGTACTGGAACCCTTCCAGTACCACTCGTTTCAGTTCTAGTACAATACTGGTACTGTACTGCATTAAAAAATTCAAAAAGCAAAAATACTGGTACTGTACTGTATTAAAATTTCAGTTTAAAAAATACTGGTACTGTACAAAAATCAACAAGTCAGAAAATACTGGTACTCGAATTCGTTTTGGTCGAGTTCCAGTACCAGTACCAGTATTGAGAAGCAGGTTTTTAACGCAAAAAATCTTGACTGGTGTTTCTCAGCGCAGGCGCAATGGGTGCAGTGAAACCTTGTTCGCGCGATCTTTTTTATTGTAAAGCACTGCAGTTATGCGGTGAATTTTTTCCAAGTAAAATTATAATTTGCGCAGTTAGTTTGTTTTTAGAAACTTTATGGACAACTTTCTCCTCCCCTTTACATTGTATTTTATAATCAAGCCCACGAGCTACAAAATTTAATCGATCTTTGTATTAGATAATTTGTTTTGTTATCTGTTCTGTTATTGTGTTTTTTATCTTTCCATTTTGAAACATATCCAACGATTTGGAAATAATTGTTTACAATGACTTAAAAAAATTTGACTATTTTTGCACAGAACGTTGAATTTTTTTATGAAAATAAATAATACAAAAAGGGATGAATCGGGTGCAATTTTTGCGGTGGACGAGGCCAGGGTAGAAAGATTTAAATTTGTTAAGTCCGAGGCCAGGATACAAAATTTCGCTCCAGCGGGGGCCGGACAGACTGAAAATATTGCAGAATTGGTAATGTAGTTTTTTTCCTGCAAAATATCTAATTTTTTGCAATCATAAAATTTATTTTGTTTTTATTAAGGGAGGACTGTCACAAATAAAAAAAGTTTTTTAATACTAAACGGATCCGGCTAAAATTTGAAAATGTTGTAGCTTAGGTCCTAACGAATTTATATTCAAAGTTTGAAGCATATCGGCTTGACATTAAAGGAGTTATTCGGTTAAGGCGTCGTTCTAGCACAAAATGCACAACACACCAATACCAAACACCCAAAACCATGCACTCTAACACAGTAACGGACGGAAAATCCGGTGAAACCACGAGGTGTACTTTATGTATTACCAATTACTCTATAATATAATGCAAGAATAGGGTATGACGAAAACGCAAATCGTGTGGTAAAGTTCGTATTAAGTTATACTTGGACATAAGTGATAACGATAGTGATAATGAGTGCTAAGTGATAAGTAATAATGGGGTTGCCCACGACTCGCTCCCGCCGACTCGCTCCCGGCCGACTCGCTCCCAGCCCAACTCGCTCCCAGCCCAACTCGCTCCCAGCCCAACTCGCTCCCAGCCCAACTCGCTCCCAGCCCGACTCGCTCCCAGCCCAACTCGCTCCCAGCCCGACTCGCTCCCAGCCCAACTCGCTCCCAGCCCGACTCGCTCCCAGCCCAACTCGCTCCCAGCCCGACTCGCTCCCAGCCCGACTCGCTCCCAGCCCGACTCGCTCCCAGCCCAACTCGCTCCCAGCCCGACTCGCTCCCAGCCCGACGCGCTCCCAGCCCAACTCGCTCCCAGCCCGACTCGCTCCCGGCTAAAACTGTAAACGCATTTTTATAACAGATTATTAGTTTAAACTCGAATGCCATCAGGAAGCGTCATTACTTAAACACTGATTGTTGTTGGATTAATGCCAGCGGTTTATTTTAAATTTATTTCCAAATTATTGATATGGTTAAAATAAAAATAATAAGAATACCGTGCGTATTTCTGTTATTGTTTTTTTTTATTTTCTGTATAATTTTTCTGCGTGCCGTGCGGCTGGCACGACCACTCTGTCGCTTCTACAGTGCCGTTGGGTTTAGTAAAAAATGTACATATTACACAAAATTATATAACAAAAGGAAGATGGATTTGATGCAATGCGTGATGCAGTGTATTTTTAGACATTATTATGCTTTATTGCACAGTAAAAGTTGCAATGGAATAGCATAACTGGTATATCACGTCGCTCACGTCTTTCTTTTTATTACAGTCAAAGGCATGTACACAGTACGGGTGTCATTAGTACTAAAGCTAAGGCTAAAGTGCTTTAGTACTAAAGGGTTTTTTGGGCTTAGTACTAAAGCTAAGGCGCGGCTAAACTGAAATTAGCTGGCAAAAGCTCGGCAAAAGGTATGGACCCGGCAAAACGTTAGCTTTTGCCAAGAAAATGACAAATCACAAAAAAACCTTAAATGTTCCCACCAAACCAAAAACATGATTATTTAATAAAAATTGATATCAGTGAAAAAGGGAGGTAAAGTGGGGTCCATCTCGACCCTCCCCCCTATTTTAACCTCAAAATTTTGGACGCCCCCTCCTAGACAAAAATAAAGTTCTTCTCAACAAATTCTCCATTTTTTTAACTGACTCCCCTCCAAATCTTAAATCAGACACTTCTAAAGTATTATCTTTTGAAAACCAGGAACACCCTGACCCTCTTTAAGATTTCAAAATTTTTCATCTTGGGCGTACCCAAGTGGGAGGGATGGAAAGCCAGTGAGTATGGAAGCCAGTGTGTATGGAAGAACACCCTAGAACCTTTTTCCCAAATTTAAGATGCAATTTACCTCAGGTAACCAACCACCCCAACCCCTCTCCTCTCTATTAGCTGCTAAAACTATGCTCACCTCACTTGAATATGTTATTTTTTATCTAGAAGTAACATTAGTGAGTTATTTGAACAATGATGCTAAATAAAAAAATTAAATGGAGTTTTGGTATGCTGTGAGTATTGGGGATTTTACTTTTTTGTGTTTTTTTTTTTAAATTATTTTATTTATTTTTGTTTAAACATTAAAAAAGACGATTTTTTTGCTTTTTTGAGGCATTTTTTAAGTTTGTAAATGCTTAATATTAAAATAATCTTATTTTTATTATTTCATGTGAACATTTTCTGAAATTTATTATGCAGTAAGGGTGGTTTTTTTAAATAAAAATGTTGGTTATATGCTTTTTTGCTTATTTAAAAAAAATATTCTTGATAGTTAACGATTTTTGGTGACTATTTACATTTCAAGATAAACACTGCAATACACGATGGTCAAAACCCTCCCATTTAAAGAGAAGTTGTTCAGTGTTAAAAAATATTTTCACAGAGTTATAAAGTTATAGAATCACTTTTATTCAAATAGCGCTTAGGAAAAAAAAAGACATCTCTCATTCATTGGTTATAAATTTTTTTCAAGCGCTAATTGGTTAAAACAGCTCCTCCCACAACCATTCCCACAGATCAAAACATATATGACGTATCACAAATACTATATGACATTTTGAGCGTCCTTAAAATCTTGACGTGTACAAAACAAAACCAAATTTAAAACTATAAAATTAACCCTAAAATAATATTTTTTTTTAAAAAAATAAATTTAAAATCTAATGGAATAAACGTTAAAAATGTCTTTAATGTTGAGTTTTTTACTGTAAACTAAATAATGTATACTAAGAATTACCTTAAAACAGGGATAATATTTAAAATTTACAAATATGTCCATATTTTTTGGTTTGGCAAAAGCTAAGGCTAAAGTGCTTTAGTACTAAGCCTTTTTTGGGCTTAGTACTAAAGCTAAGGCTAAACATTTTTTGAACCTTTAGTACTAAAGCTAAGGCGCGGCTAAAATGAAATTTCCCGGCAATGCACACCCGTAGTACACAGTACAGCCACTCTTTAATTTTACCAATTGCAATTCAACATTATCCAGATCGATTTTACAAAAGCATAACGTTTTTTCTTATAAAAAGAAGACAGTAGTGTGTGTATATTACCCTTTTCACAAGCTATGAGGATGCGATAAGAGGATGCGATTGGAACGGATGCCATGCGATTACAGATTTTTTACGCTGTGCACATTAAAATAAATTACATCAACGAACAGGGCATAGCATGTTCTGTTCTGAAAATGAATAACTTCATCATACGTTAACATTTTATTTTATGGTTATGTGCTATATTATAAAAACAAAATCGGCGCCGCCGCGCCACGACCGCACTTGGAAAAATAAAATATAAATCCGAAATTAATTAGCGATGAAAGCGGGTTTTTGTAGAGAAGTTTTAGAAATAAAAATAAACACACCACCGGATAGAGCTTGAGTTATAGATTAAGATAAAATAAATATTTGCCTAGTTTTTGATACCAGACGTGATAAAAATATAATTTAATGCGGACCCACACTGTCAAAAAATTTTTCCAAAAAATTTAAAATTTTTCCAAATATATGTTTGCGATACGTTCAAACATTCTTCAAGATGTATCACGGACCGTTGATAACAGTTTAAATACAGTTTGTTTATTTTATTTATTTGTTTATATTTTATTTTTCAAGTGCGATCGTGGCGCGGCGGCGCCGATTTTGTTTTTTATAATATAGCACATAACCGCAAAATAAAATGTTAACGTATGATGAAGTTATTCATCTTTATAACAGAACATGCTATGCCCTGTTCGTTGATGTAATTTATTTTAATGTGCACAGCGTAAAAAATGTAATCGCATCGCTTGTGAAAAGGGTATATAACTAGGTGGCTATGTGAATAAACAGGAAAAAAAAACATTGCAGGTCGAATTTTTATTTCTTTCTGAGTGTCTTATTCAATGAATAGTGAGTGTTTAGTTCCCTGTTTTTCACATGGTCACGGAGTTTTACATTACTGTCTTACCTTTATGAGAGAAGAAAAATATTATTTACCTTTTATTTAGCGAATTAAAACTGAAATTGAAGTGGCTTACGTCCAGTTTCGTTTTTATATGCGTTTTTCGACAAACTCAAAAATGCGTTTACAGTTTTAAACGGGAGCGGGCTGGGAGCGAGTCGGGCTGGGAGCGAGTTGGGCTGGGAGCGAGTCGGGCTGGGAGCGAGTCGGGCTGGGAGCGAGTTGGGCTGGGAGCGAGTCGGGCTGGGAGCGAGTTGGGCTGGGAGCGAGTCGGCGGGAGCGAGTTGGGCCCTGAGCGAGTCAGTGGGAGCGAGTTGGGCTGGGAGCGAGTCGGGCTGGGAGCGAGTTGGGCTGGGAGCGAGTCGGGCTGGGAGCGAGTTGGGCTGGGAGCGAGTTGGGCTGGGAGCGAGTTGGGCTGGGAGCGAGTCGGCGGGAGCGAGTCGGGCCATACCGGTAATAATGATATGTGGTAATGATAGTGCTTATGATAAGTGATGAGTGATAATCATAAGTGACAATGATAAGTGATAATAATAGTAATCATCATAAGTGATAATAAATTATAAGTGATAATAAGTGATAAGTAATAATAAGTGAATAATGATAACGATTAGTGATAAGTGATAATGAAGATGATAATGTGAGAAGTGATAAGTAATAACGATAAGTATAATGATACTGATAAAGTGATAATGATAATGATCATTATAAGTGATAATAAATGATAAATGATAATAATAGATGATAATGTGATAAGTAATAGTGATAAGTGATAATGATAGTGATAAAGTGATAATGATAATCAATGTCACTTATCATTTATCACTTTCACTATCACTTATAACTTATCTCATTATCACTTATTATTTACACTTATGACTTGTCTCATTATCACCTATAGCTATAACTATTACTATTATTATCACTTATTACTTATCGCTTATCACTCATTATCACTTACCACCACTCAATAAATTATCACTTATGTCCTAGTAAAACTCAAAACAAACTTTACCAAACGATTTTCCTATTCTTCATACACTATTCCTGCATTATATTACGGTAATTGGTATTACATAAAGTACAACTCGTAGTTTTACCGGATTTTCGGTCCGTTACTGTGTTAAAGTGCGTGGTTTTTGGGGTTTGGTATTGGTCTGTTGTGAATTTTGTGCTATAACGCCCTTTCTGATAACTCCTTTAATATCGGACTGATATGCTTAAAATTTGGATATAAGATCCTTAGGACCTAAACTACAACATTTCCAAATTTCAGCAGGATCCGTTTAGTACTAAAAGCTTTTTTATTTATGACAGTGCTCCTTTAAAGGTGCGGTTCGGAGTCAAACTTTTTGTCTTCAATTTTGATAATTTTTTGAGAAAACCTTATCCCATGCTCCCAATAGCCCACAAAAATTTTTTAAGGAAATATCTCCAGTGGTTCAGAAGTTATGATGACCCCACAAAAATGGCGTTTTTTGACAATTCTGTACGTGAAAGATTGCTCAATAAGTATAACAATTAAAGTTAATGTACTCAAAAAAGCGGCTACTTTTTACTTTAATTTGGTAACTTCATCGTTAAGATTGGTGCAGTATTTGTCGAGATATTGTGTTTTTCGTACAAAAAACCTTCGATTGTTTCGCTAAACACACGAAGTGAAGGAAAGAAAGGTTGGGCAAACTATCACAAAATCATTGCCGTCGTTTGATGTTTTCAAGATATCTTATGCAATCTTGATTAACGAAAAAGGTCCGGTCCGGTTTTTTGTATGGGAAACACAATATTTCGACAAATATTGCACCAATCTTAACGATCAAAGTATCAAATTAAAGCAGAAAGTAGCCGCTTTCTTTGAGTGCATAATTTGTAACGTAATCGTTATACCCATTGAAAAATCTCTCACGTACAGAATTGTGGAAAAACACCCTTTTTGGGGGTCATAACTTCTGAACCACTAGAGATATTTTGTTGAAAAAATTTTTGTGGGCTATTGGGGGCAGGAGAAAGGTTTTCACAAAAAATTAACAAAATCGAAGACAAAAAGTTTGACTCCGCACCGCACTTTTAAGGTAGAACACCATGTTTTAGACAATTTTTAATGAAAGTTAAATATCAAATTAGGTGATAACTTTTGTCTGACAACTGTATGAAGCGTATGAATGCTGAGATTATAATGTATCTAACGGTAATAACTTCATCGTTTACCGGTTTTTCTATTTTGAGTTATAGTCCTGTGAATTTGAACTCAAAAAATTTTTAGGAGATTAAAATTTGATTAGCACAGTTTTTGCTTCAATTTTATTGAAAGTTAGAAAATAGGGGGCAATTATCGGAAGTGTTTGAAATAAAACGTAATTTAAAATTTTAGGAAAATTAAAAAAATCGATATTTTTTAAAAAAATGCTAATAAAAAAATCTTGAATTAGATTTTTAAATAAGTACATTCCAAAGTATTGTTCAGACTTATATCTAACTATTTCCTAACTTTTCTTAAAATCTGTACGAATCAAACATTTAAATTTTGATTTCAATTTAATGATTCGACGCCGAAAAATGACAAACTAAACTGTTTTGTTTATAAAAGCATTTGAGAAACCATTTAGAGGTGGTTTAGAGAACCCATTTTTTTAACTAAACTTATGTAGGCAGTTTTTGTGCTTAAAAAAGTGTACATTATTCAAGATACAATAAATCAAAAATAACAAATAAATTTATTTTACTATTGTATTTTATTGTATTTTTGAAATGTGTTTTATTAGTATTATTATTGATAACGATGAACGACAAAAATTTTTTAAAGTGTATGTTAGAAATTAAATTAGCAGGTCAAACTACTTTTCATAAAGTTTAATTAGAAAAGAGTTTCCGTCAAAAACTAACTGTGCTGTTCTACCTTAACAGGTTCCCGTAATGGCCTTTTCCCTCCTTACAACCATGAAACCTTCGTACGAGAAAAGTGAAACCTTCGTCTCACAATGGTGGTATTTTTGTAAGACAAATGTCATACGTAAACCTTACTGCGGTAAACTCTACGCATGCCCTATGTCGTACTTCCGTCAGACATAATTTTTTGTGCGCAAATAGTGCCCAGGGAGCGAGCAAATTGAAATAGTTAGAGCTGCACGGTAGCAATATGCTAATTTTTGCAACATGAAATATCCTACGTAATACACTGTACTGGAATATACTGGTACTGGAATTAATCGTAGTACTCATTCCTACAATACTGGAATTAAAATTTGGTTTTTTACAAAAATACTGGTACTGTATTCGAAATAAAATTTGAGGTAGGAATAGTACTGGTACTCTACTGCAACTAAAATGAAAACGGTATTGTTACTGGTACTGTACTGGAATTTTTTGGACAACCGGCATAATACTGGTACTGGAATAAAATTTGAGTACTGTAACAACACATGGGTGGTATTTTTTGTGTAATAGACATTCAAAATTATTACTCCAAGTAATTTACAAAATTTTGTTTATAAATTTAAAAGTACGACAACATTTTATTTAATTTGTTTTCAATTTACTATATTGATTTATAGTTTGAAATTAACCGTTAATTATAAAACATCATAGATATGAAATATATATAATATCACAACGTTGCCAACTTTCTTTAGTCCTATTCATTATTATTATGGTTTTAAGTAAACGAAATTGAAAACTGAAATGGTTTTTGGCTTATTTTTTGCAAAGTTTTATCGAAATTTTTCCACCTTTATCATATTAATTTATTTAAAATACGTTCTTTAAGCTACAATAAGTGTTCGAAAATGGCTTAATTTTTATAATGCAACTATAATCTAGCTGATCTCGATAATTGCAATATTGAACCGACTATTTAACAACAAAACTATTAAATTTTTAACAAAAACGGTTTAATAATAAAGATCAAAACCCTTAATTTAAAATTTATTTATCAAATTTCTCCATTTGGAACCCAAATGCATTTTTTTTGAGGGCTGAAGTTGATTAATTTTTATATATTGTGTAAAAAGTGGAATTAAAAAAATTCTGCGTTCTTTTTTTTGGAAAAACATTATAACCGCACAATTTTAATTTGTCCCCTCATGTCCGCACTGCATACTAATTTTTGACGTCAGCTAAATATAGTTCAACCATAACCCTTAGTGATCGCGGCAAATTTTTAAATTTAAAACTTTTGCAAGAAAACATAAATTTCTAAAAAACATTTTGCTAAGAACAGTCGCACATATATGCAAAGTGTCTTTTTTGTTGTACAAAAAAATTCGCAGTTACATAAAAGCAGCATTGATTGAGAGCAAAAAAAGAAGCAACTTTTATTGAAGGAAACTTACACTGCGTTAGAAATTGCTGCGCGGAAAAACTAACAGAAAATGACTGATTTTTGCGAGAAAAGTCGCACACAAACTTGTGTACGTGCGGAATTTTGTAAAGAAATTTTGGTCAAAAATTTAGTGTACAGTCGGAATGCTTCAGCTTCTGCCACACCGCCTAGAACCCCTGATGCTCTCATCGGGTGCACAATTTCGACAGTGCCAAAGAGAAAATATGTAGTACAGCCTACCACATAACCAGAGAAATTAT
Source organism: Microlaimidae sp. YZB2_3 (assembly GCA_030248175.1). Lineage (NCBI taxonomy): Eukaryota > Metazoa > Nematoda > Chromadorea > Desmodorida > Microlaimidae > Microlaimidae sp. YZB2_3. Next base: position 18,065 of record JASAMX010015065.1, read on the forward strand.
AAACCAAAATAAAACAGCTGGGCATAAAAAATTTAGTGCACTATAATCTAATGCATATCCCAAAATTAAAGAAACATAGCGCAATCATTGCATTTTTAACGGAGTAAGAACGATTTTTGAAATTCTGTCCAAGGAACAGTCTAAAATGTCCAAAGTGTACAAAACCATTCAAAAAAAATTTGAAATATTTCGCGTTTTTTTTCAACATGACTATAAATTGCGTCTTTGAAACAATTTAACATTTATTATTATTTATTTATTTACTTTTCATTTGTAAGAATTACAATAATATCACAAACATTGTGATAATAATATTACAAACAATGATGTCCAGGTTTCTTCCAAAAAATGATATTCTAACTCTCAATTAACTCATATTTTTCGCCAATAAGTTTAACCCAATTCAGAGACAAAAAGTTTTAACTTTCAGAATTCATAATTTCCCTTTAGTGAAAAAGCGTTCTTCAGCATAAAAATTTTGTAATGCCCGGGATTCCTATCTTAAATAAATTTTATAAAATATTTATTTCTTATTTAATTTAAAACTTTTCTTTTAACTAAAGGTCAAACTCACATTCCTTTCAAATTCTTTTCAGTCTGCTAAACTTTTCGCCTGTAGTCAAAACAACCACGCATCCCGCGGGTATATACATAAACCCGCGGGTTTTCAAGTAAAATTATTAAGCTTTGAGATCGGGTTATATTCTTACTAAACTGCTGCTCTAAAATACAAATTTATTTTAAACCAAAAACCGCCCGCATTTTCATAAAACTTCGCATCTTTTCTAACCAAATTGTCCCACCTTTCCCCCACTCCAACCGGAATTGGGAAACCGCGTCCTCAGTTAATTCACGTGTATTTTCAGTAACCTCGCCGGGTACTTTGGTATCCCGCCTGGGGTTTGTTACCTTTTTATAATAAAAGTATACGGGGTCAGATAGCCTGCGGCTACATCGCGCAAACACTCACACAACAAGTAGCGTGCGGTAGCAGAAAACTCATTCGTCACTGCAATCCTACGGGCCGAACCGCACGTAACAATGGAGGCCTTGCCATACTGCCTCCTGGGGCGGGTCCACTAAACGCGTGCTGACTAGGTGCTATCTTAGCACGTTTAAAACCTTTAATTTATTTCTTTTTTCAGAAAACGGGCCTCTTTTTGAAAAAAAAAAAATATATAAAAAAAAAAAACTCGTTTTTTAGCAATTTTTAAAAAAAAAAAAAAATATAATTATCTCAAAAAAAAAAATATAAAAAAAAAAAAAAAAAAAAAAAAAAAAAAACAAACACACACACAGCGATCAATACATCAGTCCATCAATCAATAAAAGACACTCACTATTACCTTATGTTCCTCTGCTGATACAACCTTGCCGCTACAATCCACACTCTATGATATGCCTCTCAAGAATTTTCAAGAATTTTCGGACGCCCAAGATTACAAAAACAAAGCCCCCAAACAAAGTAATCTGCCTTTAATCTCCCAAGACAAAATTTAACAGCTGCGCAAAATACACAAAAAGAATATTATGACCCTAAAACAACAACACAAAATTACATAACTGGAGACCTAGTTTATATCTATAATCGGAAAATCGGGAAAGCGGATAATAAATATTCCCCCACAATTACTATGGCCCTTACCGGGTAGAAGCAATAGAAGGCCCCACGGCTTTAATTAAACCTATTAACAATCGCGGAAAAAGGGCGAAATGGATTCATTTCAATGGATTCCTCAAACCCTGCTACCTGGATGCCGTACTAGAAGAACCCCTGCCACCATCAGAAACACCAGATTTATTAAACACAAATAACACGGAGGCACAAACAACTTCCCTAACAGAAGACAACATATTGGATGTAACAGACAAAAAACACACCGAGATACCAATGTAAGACTTTGAAAACATATAACTCGACTATTTACAAGCTCAAAACGACCATACAACAATCGAAATAGACTACAAAGAAAACACAAGAACAAAGCATAAACGTAACCTCCGACCGCCCAGAAAACACAACAGAAACAAACAACAACTGAATTGAATAAAAAGTAAAACATTGAAAACGTACCCCATCTCACACGCCAACAAGCCCGTAACTTAAAATAAACGGTGTTAGTATATATAAAATAAACATCACTATATTTAAATATTCTGATAAATTATATATTCTTGCTATATTAATACGGTACATCCGTGCCTAATAATCTGGGTTAAAATTATACGTGTTTTTTAACTGTAAATTTTACTATATAGTGCCTATTTTTTATAATAGAACTTACTTCTCTATCAATCTAATAATTCTACAGACAATTATAATTCTTAACTAAAACAAAATTAAAGTAAGTTTTTCAGAAATTAAAATATATCTAAAAAGCACATGTTTTCCCCACTTTAAAAACATATAATAAAACAATAAATTATAAATTTAAATAAACAGATTCTCAGCCATTTTTGTTAAAAAAAATTTTTTGTGCACCAAATAACAATAACAAAATCGTAAAACTATTTTAATAATCTATGTTTCAGAAAAACAGAAGATCGAAAAGCCGAAGTTTGAAAACAGCTGAACTATTTAAAAAATAATTGCCAATGCCAATAACAAATCGATGAAATTCTACATGAGCTACTTTTAAAAATAAATTCATTAGTTTTTAGTTTTTTTTTAATATTTTATTTTTAGCAACCTTATTACTAAAGTATAAATTCATTTCTCAAAAAAAAAAAAAATTATAAGCTTTACTTACTCAAAACCACCAAAAATAAAATAATAATAAATTAAAAAAAAAATTCTGCATCCACCGCCCAGCGAGTGGGTGGACAAAAGCCTCCTGGCTCCCACCTTGGCAGGTCAAATATATAATTCCTCCATTACGCCAAAAGCCTAAACATTCAAAAATTTTAAACCATAATAAGCAAAACATTTTTTTTAAAGTTGAAATAACTTTTTTTCCGTTTGTTCTAATAAATATTATAATAATAACAATGTTTAGCCTTAAATTATTCCATTGTTTAGGTAAACGGAAGAAAACATGTGCCCAAACCGCGAAAATATCTTAATCTTCCAATGGTCTGGCCCGGACAAGATAATAGTTATCCATTTTTTTATTTCATTTTTCTCATAAAAAATAACCTCCTTGCAGCTCCTTTTTTTAAATTTAAACATTTTTAAATCTGTTCCCTAAAAACAAAAACCTACCTTTTCTATAACTTAATTAGACAACGTCTATCCGTTTAATAATATTGCCTAAAAATAAGATCTCGCTTAAATAGCAAGCTTAATCAAGAGCCGAAAACCATTTTAATAATTCTTTCATCTTAATAATTTGCGCGCTTGTAGTCAAAACACATTTTCCTTTCAGCCACTTTGCTTGCTTTTATCGCTGTCAATGGGTTATAATGAAAGTGTTTTGAACAGCAAAAGTATTTTGATTGTGTGACTACTGGTCAAATATTGTAAGTTTTAATTTCCATTTTATTATATAATATCGTTTTTTAAATATACCGTGTAACAAACAATGTTTTGTTGTAATTTAAACTTATAATATCTATATAAATTTTACTTGTCTTAATTTAAATAGCTTAGTAAAATGAGCAAATTAAAACTTCCTAAAGTAAAATTTTGTAATTTGGGTATTATATTATATCTAATATTAAAAGAGAAGATCCTAAAAAAATAAAAATAGCAAAATTTAAAACCCCGTATATGTAAATGTAATAATAATTAAAATGTCATGTTAATACCAATATTTAGAAATGTCAGACAAAGAGTTTTTTGACGCCCAGGACACCTCGAGTCCTTCTCCTTCACCCCAGGAGAAAGTTCTGCGCTTCAAAACCATCCCAATTTTGGCCCTTATACTAGAAGCGGCAATGAACAACCAATTCGGAAGCCGCACCGCTGCCATTACACTCCCACGTTGGTTGAACCAGCCATTCAACCGCTGATGGACATGGCCCTAGCCAACCATTCAGGGGAGGCCCTGCTGCAGGAAGCCGTGTTGGAACCGGCCCCAACCAACTGCTGCCCCTGAGCAATTGATTGCTATCGCGCGGCTGGTAGCCAATGTAGCACTGCCGCCACGACCTATTAACATTGTGCATCCGGTCCAGCCACAGCCATCTCTTCCAGAGCCAGTAGTAACTGAAAGAAACGCGGCTCCAGAACTTTTTATGGAGGAGTATGAGCTGGAGCCCAGTCGGACACCTTCACCAGACTTGGGCGATCCCAATATGTCTGTTTTTACCCTAAAGTTGGTGGATATTGCTAACAACTATATCCTCTGCTGGGATTTTTGGAATCACCCGGTACGGATAACGCCTTGGACCCTTTTCTAGGGTATTACTCTGGACCTTAACAACAACAATGGGTGCCCTATCCTGGAAGAAGATATCCTAAGGGCCGAGGTCGACTACACCGTGGATCCGCCATACATCCAAACAATTGCTGGCACGGTCACACTGGACTGCTGTAATTTGTGGTGGGGGTTGGCAAAAGCTTAGTCCAAAAGTCCATGCTGAGTGAACGTTAATTTTGAAGGCCACCCCACCACCTCCAGCCCCGCTAGGTCAACATGGTGGTCTACATGGCGCCAACTCTCCATCCTGGCTGGATGACCCTTTGTTGTATGGAAGATGTGGGCACCCATCGAGCCTACATCCAAGAGGTGGCGACCCACATCGAGGCACACTATGTGGACATCCATTTCAGGGGGTGCAACGGAGACAGCTGGGTGTTTTCCAGCGCCCAGCTGAGGGGACCAGGTGGTCCATTTTTTGGACACCCTTTACCAGGAATTTTATGTGGCAGTTCTTGGTTTACAAGTGGGTAGCCTGGATCAAAGGGACAATGTTGGAAGTGGCAGTCTGCCGGGGGAGTTTGGTAAACTGGTGGAGGGTAGTCAGGGCCCGCCTGGCCCCTAAGCCCCAGCATTTGTCTCAACCGCCAACTGGCGCAGCAGCTAGTCCAGATTTGCTGGCCCAAATCTGCCAGACAATCTGCCAGACGATTCAATGCCGAAACTAGAAGAGGAGCCGGCCAACCAGGGCCTGCTGGCTGGCTTAACTATGGCCAGACGATTTTTCCCCTTTCCCCTTTGCCAGACAATTTTCTTTCCCAATGATTTTATTCCCCATTTTCTGGCTGACTGATTCCCCGCCAGACAACTGCCCACTGGACAATTTTATTTTAATGTGTTTTTTTGTTGTTGTAAATAAAAACATAATTTTGTTAGTTTGAAGTATAAAGTTTATAATTAAAATGTAATTTTTCTATCAAAAAAAACCTTTTTAACTTTTTAATGAACAAAGTATCCAAAAAAATTTTTTAGCCAAAAAAATTATATTATATTATATTAAAATTAATAAATATATATCTATATATATTTTGATTGATTTTGTTGTACAAGTAACCACTGGGAAGGGGGAAAATGGGTGGTCCTCCCATGGGGTTTGGAAATGCTGGACTTGTTTGGTAGTTCTCACTCTTTGGGTTAGGCCCACCCCTCTGCTTCTATAAGTGCTTTATAAATATAATATGCCTTATAAAACTGGTGCCGTATAAAAAATCTATAGTATAATGGTTGTTGTAAATAATTTCTATATATATACATATATATGATATATGATTAAACTGTGAGGGCACAGTTTCCCAAAGGGGAGGGATAGTGTAATGTTCTGGGTTCCTATTCTAAATAAATTTTATAAAATATTTATTTCTTATTTAATTTAAAACTTTTCTTTTAACTAAAGGTCAAATTCACATTTGTTTTAAATTCTTTTCAGTCTGCTAAACTTTTGGCCTGAAATCAAAACAACCATGCATCCTGTTGGTATATAAACACGCGGGTTTTCAAGTAAAAATATTAAGCTTTGGGATTGGGTTAAATTCTGACTAAATTGCTGCTCTGAAATAAAAGTTTATTTTAAACCAAAAACCGGCCACATTTTCCTAAAACTTCGCATTGTAACACCTTGCTAACCCAATCTTTTACATTTTTAAATTATAACCCTTCCAATATTGAAACCAAATGTATCCAGTTTTATAACCTCTTCAAAAGCACATCACACATTTTGGATAAACTCACCATTCATAACAGATTAACGCCATTTCCGCCCAAGAGTACTTAACTAGATTAAATACCAACTTTAGCAATTGTCTCTAAATCTCCAGAAGTGTCATTTCTATATTTACATTTTGAACCCAATAGGAAATAACCCAGCGATCATAAGAATTCGAAATACCGCTTTTGTTTTAAGCCTCACGATTAATCCATCTCCCGTCATATAGATTGTATAATTACTATAAGGAAAACATATAAATAGTGCCACTAAATCTTTGTCGATATAGTAAATATAAGGCGAGAAAAGAGTAGACGAAATTAAACCTGGGAGCCAACCGGAACCTCTGATCCAACCAACTACTCAACCTTACCACAGCCCGAACCCAACTTCACAGCCTACAATCGAACCGTCCAAAATTCCCAACTTTATATATTTGTTTTAATGTGATATATTCTCTTATTTTCATACGCATAAACGTTTTTTGCATAAATTTGCCTTTCTTACCAATAAAATCAACACACAATAAACTCGTAACTTGTTGACAAACTAAACTCAAATAAAGAACAAAGTCAACTCGTTACAGCATTTTTTCCAACCAAATTGTCCCACCTTTCGCCCATTCCTACCGGATTGGGAAACCGCGCCCACAGTTAATTTACTTGCGTTTTCAGAAAGTTGCGTTTTTTGGTCTTTTTATAATAAAAGTATACAGGGTCAGATAGCATGGGGCTACATTGCGCAAACACCCACACAACAAGTAGCGTGCGGTAGCAGAACATTCGCAATCACATGGGCCAAACTGCATGTTACTATTTCCATGTTAATTTTTTTCCGAAATTTAACCCGCTTACGACACTTCCTGAGCTATAAGCTTTCCAATGATATCCGAATTAGCCTAATCTTTTTCATGTTTTGGGAGAAGGCTTCATCCTATCTTTCGTGAAAAACCGTTGTCCAAGATAAAATAGTCAACGTAATTTTTTGTTTTAAATTGATTCCTCTAACGACATTCTCTGAACCGTAAGTTTTGCAATATTTCATTTAGCCTATTTTTTGTGGTTGTTACCCCAGTCAATTGATCCGTTAGGTAGTTTGGGTTATTGTTGTAAAAAGTTACTTTTATTTAAACTAATAAAAGTAACCGATTTTGCATTACTTTTACTTTTACTTCACTTTTGAAATTTCAATTACTTTTACTGTTTTACTCTTACTCGACTTTTGGAATTTAAGTTACTTTTACTTTTACTCTTACTTGGATTTTTCCCTAATACTGAAATTAATTTAAGTAAAATTTAAGTAATTTCAACTAGTAGATTCTTAGGGTTTGTTGTCGAATAAGTGGCGAAAGAAAAATTTTTAAGCCGCTAGCGCTAACACGCTAAAAGCTTTTATTTTGAACCAAAAAACTTATTAAAATAAAGGTTTTATACATAAAAGTAGCAGAACACTTTTGAGCGAAGCTCTGAAGCTTAAAAAACTGGTGTTTTGCTTCGTTTGAAAATTACTTTTGTTATACTTTTACTCTTAATTTTTACTTAAAAAAAAATAGGTCTACTTTTACTTAAATAAAATTTTGACCGTTACTTTTACTTTTACTTTAGTTAAATTTAAAAAACCACAAATTACTTTTACTTTTACTTTACATAAATTGAAATTTTTCAAATTACTTTTACTTTAACTTAAAATAAACGAAAATCATTACTTTTTACAACCCTATTAGTTCAGGGGGAAGACACACAGAGAGACACACGACATTACGTATATAACTATATATTTATATAGATCGCAATTTGAGGTAAATTAAAAATTACAGATAATTTTTAGGATTGGGTGCAAAAACGTTTAAACCTACAAAAGAAACCAATTTCTGACCATGCAATTGCATATGTATATATTTAGGCAGAATAGTGATGTTTTATAGAGCTCCGAACTGCGGAGCTCCGCTCCGCCCTATATTTTTAGTTATTGCCTCAATAATCCACGAGTAATGCCGTACTCTATTTCATCTATTTTACATATCTTCCACTTCTATATAATATATTCTAATCTATAAATTTAATTTGCTTTAAAACTTAAAAAAAAACAATATAAAAATAGTGTAGTATATATATAGCATAGAGTGACTTAGTTAAAACATATTTTAAGCTTATAAAAACCCTAAAATTTCTTGCTTAATATGCGAAGGTCGGGATCTATTTCCGCTTTAATTGGCCGGAGTTCCGGAGCATGATATTAAAAAGTAGGAGCATCACTAGCGATTGAAAAATTTAACATGAGTATGAAAATCAAAAAAAGGTGCCTTGAAACGTAAATTTTTAGAAAAAATGTGTCATATAATGTCAAAACCTTTTTTTTATTTTTCATTAATCATTTTTCATCTATTTAAAAAGTTTTATACACCAGTTCAGGAGAAAATTCATCGAAAAACAACGAGTAGTTATTTGTGATGTTCCAACCTTCCAATATCATGCTCCGGAGTTCCGGACCTTTAAAGCGGAGGGAGCTCCGGAGCTATGCCCCTTAAATGAGCAATTTTAAGCATATTTAAGCTTGAAATACATTTAAAGTTACTCTATCTGCATGTTTAAGACTATTTCTAGCGTTTCAAATAAGTTTTGAATAAAATTTAATTTGCAAAAAAACTTGACAAAATAATATATGGCATCACTCTTTAAATATTCATGAAATTAAAGATCAATTCTATCAGGGTGAAAATAGGTAGGTGGTAAAGTACCCACTCGTTCTTCGAGTAGAGAAGAAAATCACGTGGAGAGAAACACCTTACGCAACTTAAAAATAATTGGTTACATCACAACTGACAATTTTTTTATTATTTTTATTCACGCCGTTTATTCTTTTTTTCTTCCTGACGGCGAGTGGTTACGCCCTTAATTGCAACCTGAAGGATTTTAACTTTAGCACAAAAATATAGGGCGGAGCTCCAGAACTTCGGGGGTTGCTTTGAAGCTCCTAAAAACGGAGCTCCACTCCGGAGCTAGAAGCTCTGGGGCACATCACTAGTGGTTATCAAACATCCTTGTTTATTTAAACCAAACTTTTGTTTGTCGGGTCCAGCTCTCAAAAAAATAATAATTTTTTACTCAAGGGACTCAAACAATTATGTTGCACCTCTCTTTGTTAATATAATTTTTTTTTACTATAATAAACGGCTTTAATTTCAAATCATCGTTTAAATTTATTTTAACTTTCACTTAAATGAAAAACAAAAACTAATTTATAGATGTTGAAACAATAAATATCAATTTCGAATTAAAAAAAAACTTTTACAATTCGAAACATGTTAAAATTGAATGTAGAGTATGCATGATTTCTATTATAAAACAGGCATTCGAAGTAGTGTTGTAAAAAGTTACTTTTACTTTTACTAAATAAACATTACTTTCTTTCCTTTCTCACTTTTTTCAATATGTGCTTTTTGCACGCTTTGAATTTCAACCCCACCCCACCCCCACCCCCCCCCCCCCCCCACCCAAAACCACCCCCCCACCCACCCCCAAAACCCCCACCCCACACCCCCCTCAAAACCCTCCCTAAACGGAAATTGTTTAGTGTTAATATTTTTTACAAAGTTATAACGTTATAGAATGACTTTTAGCAAATTAGTCCTTATGAAAAAAGAAGATCTTTCATTCATTGAAGATTCATTTTTTCCCAAGCACTAATTAGCTAAAAGTTATTCTATTAGCTCTTTCCACAACCATTCCCACAGAGCAAAACATATATGACGTATATCTCGAATACTATATAAGACATTTTGAGGGTCCTTATAATCCTGACGTGTGGCATTTTATTTTGCGTTTAAATATTATTTTCTAAATTTAATTTCATAGAATTTTTAGTAAGTTTATTTTAGATAGTTTTTTCCAGTTCGTTTTACCTAAATTTTTTAATACTTTTTAAACATCTTTTTAAACAATAAAATAGCAGAAAGCAGTCAGTATAGTACATGTAGAGCAAAGAGTAGGTTTGCAAAAAGCAAAAAGAAGCAAGAAGCAACAGGAACTCTTTTACGTTTGGGATGGTCAAAAACAACACGAACACTTTGTTTAAAAAAAAACACAAATAAAAAATATACAAAGTAGGGCTGGGAAAGTATGGATTTTCAAATATTTTAAGTAAAAGTAATTTTAAAATTTAAATTTAAGAAAAGTTAGAGTAAAAGTAATTTGCGATTTTTAATTTAAGTAAAGTAAAAGTAAAAGCCAGTCAAAATCAAAGTAAAACGAAAGTAAGCCTTTTTTTAAATGAAAATAAAAGTATAATAAAAGTTTTTTAGGATTTTGGCGAAATTTCCATTTACTTAAATTTTAATTATTGTGGTTTCTAGAGCTAATTCCAAGCCTTGCTCCATTTTAAAAAGAATAAAACACTTTTTTATTGTAAAATAGATGTATTGCTGGTGTATTACTTTTTTGCTCCGTTTTTAGTTTTTTAGAGAAAACGTCGAAGACGAAGAAAACCAAGCGCGGACAAGCATTTTCTTTTTTCGAGTGGTTTCTCATAGCGTCAAAAATATATAAAGAATAAAGGAAAAATATGTGACTTCATATATTTCCTAGACACATTGAGTGCTCTTATTAGGGCGCGCCCTAATAAGAGCGCGCTTTTATTAGGGCACTCGGATGTGCTATTTAGGGCGCTGTTTCTGAAAGGGGCCCTTATTAGGGCGTGTAAGAGCTCTTATAGCACTAGTCGGTTGGTTTCAAAAGACTTGGCAGTATTCATCATTGACTAGTGGTCTGATTAAAATTAAGCAGTTATTCTGGCCAGCATTTATTGAATGACCACCGGTAGTCATTATTTAAAGCCACATACCTATTTATTACAGAATTAGGTGCTTAATATTTTTAAGAGGGAATTTCGCAGTTACTCTCTAAAACATCTTACTGGTTTTGACTTTGCGAATTGCATGCTCTAACAGTAAAAATCTCGTGCATCGTCAACCAAAACGGTTTTTTACTGGCCTACCAGTAAGAAAATACTGGTTGCGTCAGTAAACAGTAAAAAAAATTGCTGGTTTCACCGGTAACCAGTAACTGTAACACTCTTTGAGTTACTGGTTACCGGTGAAACCAGCAATTTTTTTTACTGGTTACTGACGCAACCAGTATTTTCTTACTGGTATGCCAGTAAAAAACCGTTTTGGTTGACGATGTACGAGACTTTTACTTTTAGAGCATGCAATTCGCAAACTCAAAACCAGTAAGATGTTTTAGAGAGTACCTGGTTGGAACCGGACCGGACCCGTGTAAATGACGCCCCTAAGGGTGGTTTCATTGAATTTTCAAAAATAAAAATGAATTCATTATGGCTGATATAAAATGTGACCTAATTTATAAAAGACTTTCCATTCGCATTTTTTAGTACTTTATATGTTTTTACAAATTCTGCATAAAATTTCGTGTGTTATAAATGTTTTACTTAAAAATTATTTAGAAAGTAAAAATAAAATAAAATACCGAATTTTGGTCAACTATTACACTGTAACAAAGATGTCCCTAAAATTATATTTACTAGAAAAAATAGAGTAAAATGTGACTATGGATAGGATAACGATTAAGGTCTATTCATACTTATGACAAAACGTCCTTTGGACAAAGTCCAAAGGACAAAAGTCCTTTGGACTTTGTCCAAAGGACAAAGTCCAAAGGGAAAAGTCCAAAGGGAAAAGTCCAAAGGGAAAAGTCCAAAGGACAAAATCCAAAGGACAACGTATTCATACTTCTTTTGTCCTTTGGACTTTTCCCTTTGGATTTTGTCCAAAGGACAAAGTCCAAAGGACTTTTCCCTTTGGACTTTTCCCTTTGGATTTTGTCCTTTGGACTTTGTCCAAAGGACAAATTCTGAGTAGCGTTCATACTTCGTCCAAAGGACAAAGTCCAAAGGACATTTTGGCTTGTCCAAAGGACGTTTTGGTTTGTCCTTTGGACTTTGTCCAAAGGACGTTTTGTCATAAGTATGAATAGACCTTTAGAACTACATTACTTTTAAAAAATCAAAAATGACCCAAAACATTTTGGGAAGTTTTTATGGCAGCCGTATGCATACATGGGCAAGTTGGTCCGGAGTGGGGGGTTCACCCCAAATTAGGGAGGTGGGTTAAAATCCAAGAAACGCAAAATACCCATATTGTTTTTTTTCTGGAGTGTATTTTATCCATATCGTTTTTCGATTTAAAAAAATAGGTAAAAAACGCTAATTTTAGGTCAAAAAGCCCTTTGTATTGCATTTTTGAGCTTTTTATTGTTTATAACATTCGTTTTGACCTCAAAACTTAAGTTTGGAGGCAGTTAGAAGTCATTTTAAAGACATTTTTTCTTCATTTTTCCAAAATTGGGGTGGTTAAACTTTTCTCCTCCCCCCACTTCTGAGTGGGAGGAGGTTAAACCCCCTTCTCAGAATTTGCGGGGGTTAACCCTCCAATCTCCCTCCCCGTGCCCATGTATGGGCGTATGGCTGACAAGGCCAACTTGTTCCAGTGATTCCCACCTGCAATGTTTTGGTTAAATATCACCGACCGGCAGACTGCGCTTACAACTACATTGTACTAAAGATAAATTCTATCAGGTTGAAAATAGGCGAGTGGTAAAGTAACCACTCGTTTTTAAAGAAAAAATCACGTGCAAGAAAACACATGACGCAACTAAATAATAATTGGTTACATAACCGCTGAAAACTTTTTTTTAAATTTTTCTCGCTCAGGGGTTTATTGTTTACTTCTTCCTGGCGGAGAGCAGTTACGCCCTTAATTTCAGCCTGGAAGACTTTAGCTTTACACTATGTACAGGGTTTTACTGTGACTAGTTTATACAAGGTTTATTGGGAGTTTACTTCGTCACTACAATTTATCCAAGGACATTTTGTGCGAATCCAATAAAATTGCTCATTTTATACTGGGACTGTTTTAAACCTGGACTCTTTTGTGCCTATAGTGCTTTTTACCGATGCTTATACGTTTGTAAATGCAATCTCCGGAGAAGAGTCAATCTTCATTGCTTCGTGTTGGGACTTTATTGTGCCAAGACTTTTTTGTTCTAGTAGCAATTTTTTTCAGGGCTTTTTTTGTCGGAACTGTTTAAAACAGAATAGCATCCATTTAAAAATGTTAATTACAATAAAAAAATCAATGGAACAAATAAAAAACTGTGGGTTTTTTATTACTACGTTTTCCTCATTATTTATTCAGTGTTCACTGTTCAGTTGTGATGTTCCCACCCTAGCTCCAGGGAACATCATTAACATTTAAAATTTGTAAACAACTATAAGTTTTTTTAAAAAATTCAGCAAACAAACGAATTAAACGATTTCCAAATTATTTAGAATAATGTGTGTTTTTAATTTACTCCAAATTAATTCACATAATAGTTTAATTAAAATATAATTATCAAATGTCAAATTTTAATGTTGATTCGATAATGTCTGTATACATTTATGATGTATCCGGCCGCCACAACGTTTTTCTAATGCAACAGGTCATTTGATACAGCTAGCAACATAGGTAGGGTAATCTATAATTTAATGCTTTAAATTTATATCATTTTAACTGGCTTATATTAGTGCACTCGCATTTCGACATGTGATAAAATAAGTCACTGTATTTGTATTAATTGTCTCATTGGAATATTCTTATTTAAATAATTTTTTTTAATTCCCAGTCAATAACTTGTTTCGCCCGATTTTTAATATAATGTTTCGAACAAAACCAAAAGCCATTTAGAATTTTTGCGAAAACGGATGTTGATGCAAAGTCCAATATTGAAATCGCCAGGGAAATTTGAATTACATATTGATTTACGAATTTTCGCAATACAACAGATTTTATGCATTGCAAAAGTCAATAAAAATTTAAATATAAACACTTTATTTCTAAAATTTCACACCATATGTTTGCCACAATATTAAAGACAGCTAATTAAAATATATTTTTTAGATTAATGTTTTTATTTGTGGGAATATACCCATGCAATGCCAAATAATTTAAAAAAATATATACAGTTTTTGTATGTTTATACATTTACCTTTTGGTTAGTATTTGTTTATCATTTTTATCCACACAATCGAAAAAATTAAAAGTTACGGGGTTTTTATTAATGTCTATTAGTTTATTTTTATTTAGTTCTTTTTTAAAATTTTTAGTCATAAAGTTGTTTTGGGCCATTTTAAATCAAGTAGTCACCAAAGTGTATAATGTACCAATGTTTAGCACATTACGCGAACGGATGCAATTAAATGCAAATCAACCAACATTTATGCAATGGGTGGGAAATTTTATTAAAGTTTTGTTAACAACAATACAGTGAATATTATATATACTATTTTTTTTACATCATCAAAAAACTAAAAATCGAAATCTAAAACTAATTTAAAATTGTTAAAGTTTGTGTGCTCAAACAAATGCGTAGATTAAATAAAGAAATAAATTACTGATGTTAATATCCTTGGTACTTCGATTGTGATAACAATGCAATGTGAATGTATTCAAAAGAGGATAATTAAAAGCTGCAGTTTGTAAGTGTATTTACATTTTACCTTAAATAATTGGCGAGTGTATTGATAATCTCTATCCGTGGCAATCAACAAACTTCCCTCCCTCGATCCATACACTGATTATAATGAAGAGGGGGCTCGCCTGTCACACTAAGGAAGCCAGGAAGCGGGAATATTTTGTATAAGAAGCAATGGCATGGGGGATCCGCATTTCAAAAGAAAGTCATCACGGGCTCAATAGGCAAGATTCAAATTGTATGGAGACACCCGGGTCCCAGCCAGCCATTCGCGTATTGATTCTTTTCCAACGCACACATCGGTGGATTGTGGCAGATAGCGCACATTCTCTCTCCTATAGGATCTCTCTTCATAGCACGTCCTGCTCCATCCGCGACTTCCGGGCTCTTATTTATTAAAAACAATGGGAGTTCCTTTCCTTTAGCGGTTTCAAAATTAGCAATCCAGCCATTGACACCTTTTAAATTTTTTTCTTTATTTTTTGATTATTTCGAATAAGCAGGACACTTGCTAAAAAAACGTTTAAATATAAAATGTTGGTGGGTTATTTTTATTCCGCGCGGCTTCTGGAAGGTTAGGGGGCCAGTGTCTCCACTTTGGAGTGATGTGTAATGCAAGGCGTTTTCAATACTAACAACAACGTGTTCTTATGGTTGTGCCATTAGTATTTCGCTCCTATCTATGAAGGAAATTTTTAGCCTACTTAACTGACTAAGCTTTCGCAAAAGTAAGTTTTTTTTATTGTTAACGATTGTGAAACGTAGGAACTATAAAAAAAATTTAGCACATAATCTAAGAATAAAGCCAAATATATTTATTTTGGATGCAATGTTTTCTTTTTGATTTTGTTTTTTTTTTGAATTCATTTAAAAATCTGTATCGATAAAATGGTAAAAATGCGGAACATAAGCATAATCAATTGGAAATTTTGCGGCCACGTTATGAATACTGTACTTTATGAAAGCTATTTGCGGTCATGGTGAAATGATTGGAAATAGAAATTGTTGTAATTACATTTTTGCGGTTTTAGATTTGTGTAATTGTAATCCAACTGGGTTGCAACCACCAATGGTTTGATTTTTTGCTTGTAACTTATCCTGCTAGAAATAAAATCTTATCTTATCTGAAACGACGGTTTTTTTTTATTCTTTTAAAGATTGAGTATTCAATAATGCTATTTTTTTAATATTTGGAAATGATTGGTAACATTGGTGTATCTTTTTTATTACTTTTCCTTTTTTATTCATACTCTTTTATTTTAACCAAATACTTCTCTGATTTTGTTGCCACTTAAAAATTGCATGCATTTCGGATTAATGGTTTAATGATTATTCCACACAATGATAAAACTCACATCTTACGAAAATAGATTCGACTCGAAGACCATAATAAACATACAATTTAGCTTTGTTTCATGGATTTATAATGTAAATTTTATTTTGTACTAATTTATATTCTAAAATATAATAAAAAATCGAACTTATTGGTCATGATTCCATTGGTCTATTTTGTAACGTAAATCTAAGTTTTTTTATGAAAATATATGCCTAGTTTTTGTACTTTTCTGCAATAATACAATTTGCTCAAAAGCTTTATCACAAAAGTTATGAAATCATAATATATAAGACATTTTTATCTATTGTGCACAATTGTAATTATAAAAAATAGCAAAAAACTCATTGTTTGTTTTTTAAAGCTAAAGTGTTTGAACTGTTAGTCGTATGCAAACTTGTTTTCTTAAAATCCATTATATTTATTGTTTTTTAGGATTTAATAAGGCAAAAAAAAACCTAAAAAAATCTAGCAAAAAGCCAAACCACAAACTAAAACTGAACTAATTTTCTTTATATTTGTTTTCATCAAAAAAAACATGCTCAGGTTCTAATTAAAATGAGAAAAAAATATTATTATAAAAAATTTATTGACCCATCCTAAAAAAGTCGTTGAGAATTCTTTATATTATTTATAAACATTGTTTTTACTTATTTGAGTAGTAACTAGTAATAGTAAGAATAATAATAATAATGGTGATTAAATCAAAGGAGGGCCCTCTTAGCGGCGTGCTCAGGATTTTATTTCAGGGAGCGGGGCGGTCTAGAGGTGTGTATATACCTTAACTGCGAGGGGGTCTGGGGGGCGGCAGCGCAGCCCCTCAGAAATGGGGGGTCTGGGGCATACTCATACATGGGCAAGTTGGTCCGGAGTGGGGGGGTTTAACCATACATGGGCAAGTTGGTCCGGAGTAGGGTGGGGTTAAACCCCAAATTAGGGCGCAAAGTACCCATAACGTTTTTTTTCTGGGGTGCATTTTACCCATATCGTTTTTTGATTTTGAAGGAAAAATAGGTAAAAAACGCTAATTTTAAGTCAAAAAGCCCTTTTTATTGCATTTTTGAGCTTTTTATTGCTTAAAACATTCATTTTGACTTCAAAACTTAAGTTTGGAGGCAGTTTGAAGTCATTTTAAAAACATTTTTTTCTTCATTTTTCCAAAATTGGGGGGGTTAACTTTTTCTCCCCCCCCACTTCTGAGTGGGGGGGGGGGTTAAACCCCTCTTCTCAGAATTTGGGGGGGTGACCCCACCCCCCCAACCCCCCCAGTGCCCATGTATGGGTTTAACCCCTAATTAGGGGGGGGGGGGGTTAAAATCCGAGAAACGCAAAATACCCATATCGTTTTTTTTCTGGAGTGCATTTTACCCATATCGTTTTTCGATTTTGAGGGAAAAATAGGTAAAAAAACTCTAATTTTAGGTCAAAAAGCCCTTTTTATTGCATTTTTGAGCTTTTTATTGCTTAAAACATTCATTTTGACCTCAAAACTTAAGGTTTGGAGGCAGTTAGAAGTCATTTTAAAGACATTTTTTTTCTTCTTTTTCCAAAATTGGGGGGGTTAACTTTTTCTCCCCCCCCCCACTTCTGAGTGGGAATTTGGGGGGGTTAACCCCCCCCCAACCCCTCCCCCCCGTGCCCATGTATGGTCTGGGGGCGAGAGCCCCCCAGCGGGGTAAAGGGGCAGAGCCCCTTTTCAGGGGGATCCGGGGGGCAGAATGCCCCCGGGGGAGAAAATTTTTAATTTAAGGCGCTAAAATACACTAGAAATTTTAATTCAAGATGATAATTATACGAAATTTAAGGTTTTTTTATCCCTATACATTTAAAACATGTGTTTAAAACGTTAATAAAATGTTAATAGTGTTTATAGTAGTTTTATTTAACATGTATGCCTTAACTATTGAGCGGCAAAATCGATTTAAAATCCAAAACCTATAACCGCTCTCCGCCAGGAAGAAAAAAACAATAAACTTGCGAGCGAGAAAAATTTAAAAAAAGTTTTCAGCGGTCATGTAACCAATTATTATTTAGTTGTGTCATGTGTTTCTCTGCACGTGATATCGCTTTTTCTTAAATTTTAATAGTAACAAAGAAAAAAAAACAGTTATTTATAAAGAAATAATCAGAAATAATCAGGTTGGCAACAGGCTCCTGATCTATTTTTAGTTTTAGCCTTAAGGTCTATTCATACTTATGACAAAACGTCCTTTAAACAAAGTCCAAAGGACAAAAGTCCTTTGGACTTTGTCCAAAGGACAAAGTCCAAAGGGAAAAGTCCAAAGGACTTTGTCCAAAGGACAAAGTCCAAAGGGAAAAGTCCAAAGGACAACGTATTCATACTTCTTTCCTTTGACTTCCCTCCCTTTACCCTTGGATTTTGTCCTTTGGACAAAGTCCAAAGGACAAATTCTGAGTAGCGTTCATACTTCGTCCAAAGGACAAAGTCCAAAGGACGTTTTGGCTTGTCCAAAGGACGTTTTGGTTTGTCCTTTGGACTTTGTCCAAAGGACGTTTTGTCATAAGTATGAATAGACCTTTAGGCATAGGTTTTATGGTTGAATTATATCTGGCTGACGCTGAAAATTAGAATGCAGACATGAGGCGATCAATTAAAATTGTGCAGTAATGACGTTTTTTTAAAACAAATAAGAACGCAGAATTTTTTTTAATTCCACCTTTTTACAAAATATACATAAATTAACCAACTTTAGTCCTTAATAAATTTGCATTTAGGTTTCAAATCAAGTAATTTAATAAACAATGATTAAAATACAGTTTTTAATCTTTGTTATTAACCAACTTTAGTAAAAAATTTTGAATGTTTTGTCGAATCAATACTGCAAATATCGCGGTCAGCTAGATTTTATTTGCCTATAAGATAAATTTTTAATTTAAAACTACCCGAAAATTTGAAAAAACGAAAAACTGAAAATTTGGTTTTTTGCTATTAATATGCTTTTGGAAGGCATCAGGAAAGTTTCTGTATTAATATTTAAGAAAACAAATTTTCTCTTCCAAAATTCAAAAAACGTAAGGAAAAATTCGGCTTACGAAAAAATTCGGCTTCACCGGATTTCGGGGGGGGGGGAAGGTGGCCGCTCCCCTGGGCACGCCACTGGGCCCTCTCGTCTCTAGTTATTTATGAACATGGTTTTTACTTGTTTTCCTATATTCCAATACCTGTTAAAAAACCTTACTGGTTATGCTACTGTTATTAGTGTAATCTCAGAAACGTTTTGCTCAAATCAGTTCCATTCGAGGCAATTTGAAAGCATATACTCGAAACAAAACTCTTATTAAAAACCCCAAAATTTAAAAATTAAATCAAATGATTTTTTAAATATATTTAGAAAGGTAAGATAACCTAAAAAATCGAATTTGTTAATAATTAACGGACTTAGATGAATTTTGCAGAAAAAAAGCTTCGGTAGGGTAACTAAAAACTTAAACTTTAAACTTGGTTGAATTCCAACTATCAATAAATGAATACGGTCATTTTTTGTAAAAAAACTATGATAAAAAACTTTATTTAAAAAACTTTTAAAACAACCTTCGCCTTTTTTTACAAAATAATTTAAAAATCGTTACATTTTAATGTAAGTTGTTCTGAATTTTTTTAGAATATTCGTCATTTAAATAAGCTCTTTCATTTAAATAAACCAGACCGAAAGTCAAAATAATTGAACGAGGGTATCTTAATTAAGATAATAAGACACCAATTTGTTTGTTGGTGATGTAGAAACCGACGCTGACCGATTACTAGTGATGGGTGGAACTGCGGAACCTGCGGAACACCGAAATTGGAATTTTCCCAAAATCCGGAACAGGAACCGGAACTCCAAATTTTGCCCGGAACATCCGGAACTGGAACTGCGTATTAAACTGCGAAACCCCCGGAACACGGGAACCAGAACCGGAATTGAGATTTTCCAAAAATCCGGAACAGGAACCGGATTTCCAAATTTTGCCAGGAACATCCGGAACCCGGAACCGGAACTGCCCATCAATCAATAGCGATTACCGATTACCTGATCGACAATGATCATATAATGACTGAAAGCCAAGAATATTTAAGCTTAAAAAATATTTTAATCAAGAAATATTTTAACCTAAAATCATGCCATCAAAAGACCTTTTTTTAGCTAATATACCCAAAAGAACTTGAAGTTTTATCATAATATCGTTTATTTTAACCAAATACGAAAGTTTCAACAATAATAATCGTGATTGGTCAACATTTTCCACATAGCCAATAAGCAACCTATAACCTTTTTATCTTAAACTGAAGCAAAATAAGACGAACACTAAACTCCACACCGACTCCGGCTTCGAGCAAAATTTAGGCAAACACTAAAAGACACCTACCACACCTACTACACCTACTACACCGACCGACCAACCGAGGGGTGAAACTCCTCTTGTTTCTAAAAATTTCCCTAAGCAACCTAAGCAAAACCTTAAAATCAAGCTAAATTTAATGTTTTGTTTGATTTTGAGGTTTTGCTTAGGTTGCTTAGGTCGGTCGGTGTAGTAGGTGTAGTAGGTGTGGTAGGTGTCTTTTAGTGCTTGCCCAAAATTTACCGTAATTTACCGTATTTTTTAAATATTATTCCGATTTTTCGGAATTCGGTTAATACGTATTTTTCGTGCGATATCTCATGAAAATTAGATAAACGTTAAGTTTTAAAAGTTAATTAAAACTTTTCAATAATATTTTTTAGAGCTTTTGGTGTCCGGGTATAATATTTTCTGCATAATATCTTCCAAAATTTTAAACTTAAACTGTGTTCTCACATTAGAGTAATAAAGTGTAAGTTTACCAATTTATCCTGATGAATTAATTATATTCTATCTTAAATTTAATATTCTTTGTTTTTTAACTTAATTTAATGCTTTTTATATTGTAATACAATTAATACAATTAATTCAAGAAATTCACATGCACAGAGTTGAATTGCATTAAAATTTGTTATATTTGCCTGAGTTTTGATCAATTTCGTCTAACCTGCTCATCAATATAAGGTGTCCGGAAATTTCGTCTTTTACATCTCGTCTTTCAACATCTCGTCTTTTATATCTCGTCTTCGGAAAACTCGTCTTTTAAACATCTCGTCTTCGGAAAACTCGTCTTTTGGATGCGATTTTGTAAACGTACTTTCAAAAATGCGAGTTTCGACCCCAATGATAAAATAATCTTTGATTTTTGGGTTTTTTTAGGCTTAGGAAAAATAATAAGGTTTTTACTCTTCAGTTCAAAAAGCATCATTAAATACAAATTTACCATGATAAAGTTTTGCTTAGGCTTAGGTTCTCAGTTTTTTGAATAAATCATTTAATAAAAGTTTATCATGATAAAAATTTTGCTTGATTTTTGGCTATTGCTTAGGCTTAGGTAAAAAATAAGTTTCCAATGCATTGTTTAAGTCAAAAAATAGGAGAAACTTGTCTTTTGAAAAGTGCGTTTACAAAATCGCATCCAAAAGACGAGTTTTCCGAAGACGAGATGTTTAAAAGACGAGTTTTCCGAAGACGAGATGTAGAAAACGAGATGTTGAAAGACGAGATGTAGAAGACGAAATTTCCGGGAACCATATAATTTGCAGAAATATGAGGCAGAATCTAAGTCGGAGTCGGTGTAATTTTGCAAACTGATTTACTCGACAAGACAAATTCCACTCGACAGCTTTTTTTTTTAAATTTATGCTTGTGTGTTTTAAGCCTAAACGAAACCTAAAAAACAACCTAAACTTTTTCCGCGCAGCTGTTTAATAAAGTTTAGGTTGTTTTTCAGGCTTCGCTTGAGCTTAAGAACTTGTAGGCTTAACCTTAAAAAAGCCTGTCGAGTGAAATTTTAAGATATTTTATATGCAAATTTTGTTATGAAAATATGCAAAAATTTTAATTATACTAATTTCTGTGTCTTTTATTTATTATGTTTCAGTTATAATGTTTTATTTTAAATAAATGATTGGATTTGTTTGGGTTTGATTAATGGTGGGCGGCCTTTTTTCTAATCCGCCGTATCCGGCCGCCGTTTTTGGTGCTGTTGGGCGGGGTGAGAGGGGAAAAAAAAACGAAGGCAGAGAAGAGCGATAATCTAGACAGCCGCTGAAAATTTTTTTTGTAATACAATTTTTTACTCAACCTGACGTATCGATTGATACCAAAAACCAAGCGAAAAAAATACACCATGGTTTAGTATACCGCACCTTTAAATGTTCGGTTTTGATTTATTGAATTTAAAATTTTTCAATTGAATTTAAGGTGCAGCTATAAGCTTAGGCTTAATTAAGACTGGTTCATACTTCGTCCAAAGTGTCCAAAGAACAAATTCCAAAGGACAAAATTATAAAAAAAGTTCAAAGGAAATTTCTAAATGTTTCCATACTTCGTCCAAAGGACAAATCCAAAGGACTTTTGGACAAGCCAAAATTGTTTTTGAACAATTTCAAAAGTTGTCTTTTGGACGAACTATGAACGCTCAGCTGAATACTGTCCAATCAAAGGACAGTCCAAAGTATTCAAATTAGCTTAAAACTCGCGTTGAAATATTTCAACTTTGTTTTGGTTGTCCAAAGGACAACTTTGGCTTGTCCAAAAAACTGCAATAGACTTTTTTCTTTTGAATTTTTTGGATTTTATCCTTTGGATGTTTTAGACTATTATTCGGACTGTCTTTTGGACTTTTTTCTACGGACAAAGCATGAAGAACACATAAAAAACTGTCCTATGTACAAAATGTTTTAAGAAACACCATTTGTTTTAATATTGTAGATGGTACGATTTAATTTAAAAAAATTGTAAACACACAAATTAAATTAAAAACTACCCCCTCGATAACCTACAATGGGAATTACGCCACTTTGGAGGTCGTGGTTGATTTGGTTTACCAAAACCGCCATTGCCACCTTGGTGAGGTAAAGCCCGGTTCACACTGAGGTGGCAATGCCACCGGTGGCAATGCAACCGGTGGCAATCTAACTATTGTTACGTTTAATTAAAAAAAAAACAAAATTTATTTAGCACAAACTGATATATTATAGCACTTCAACGTAGTGAAACATATCATTGTGTAGCAATTTTTATGAAGTATAGGTTTAAACCAGGGGCGTAGCCAGGATTTCGGAAAGGGGGGGGGGTTGTACTCCTTACAAATTTTTCGAAAGGGGGGGGGTTGTAGGGGGTTGTACTCCAAATTTTCAAAATACCGTAAAAAAGACATTAAAAAACGGTAAAATTTTTTGCGTTTCGTGCTACGTGATTCTTTTTGTTGTTATTTGCATTGTTTTTTAAGTTAAACTTGAAAAATTTCCGGTTTAAAAAGGTATAACATTAAAAATCGTGCAATAGCACGAAAAAATTTTCTAAAATTGTCTTTGAAATTCATTAAAAACATCACTTAAATGTTGTAAAAAGGTATATAAATGTCGAGCGCTGAGCGGAACGAAGCGCAAGGAAATTTTTTAAAATTGTTCTCTTCAGACTCCCAAATTTTTACCTCCGCCAACCCAAAAAGGGGGGGGGGGGCGTTGCCACCCCTACAACCCCCCTGGCTACGCCCTTGGTTTAAACTTTTGAAACTTAGAAAACTAAGATTTTTTCTAATTTTATTTTTTTCTTTTTGTACCCTCTCTTGTACAGTAAAGACGCTTATTCCGAACTAGTCTATAATCCTACCATTGTAGATTATTAGTGATGGGAAGTTCCAGTTCCGGATGCTCCAGACAAAATTTGGAATTCCAGTTCCGGTTCCTGTTCCAGATTTTTGGGGAATCTCAATTCCGGTTCCTGTTTTGGATTTTTTGAAAATCTCAATTCCATTTCTGGTTTGAGTTCCACTGGATATAGGCAATTCTGTGTTCCGGATGTTCCGGGCAAAATTTGGAATTCGGGATCCGGTTCCTGATCTGGCTTTTGAAAAAAATCACAATTCCGGTTTCAGTTCCTGTTCCGGATTTTTGGAAAATTTCAATTCCGGTTCCGGTTCTTGCTGTTCCGCAATTTATCCCATCACTATAGATTACCTACCATCTATTGAAGTAAAGCTAACAAGGTTTTGTGTTTTTGCATCTATATACTGTACACTTTATAAAAGGTTGGTAAATTTTTTTTTAGAAGTCCGATTTGAA
Organism: Microlaimidae sp. YZB2_3; assembly: GCA_030248175.1. Classification (NCBI taxonomy): domain Eukaryota; kingdom Metazoa; phylum Nematoda; class Chromadorea; order Desmodorida; family Microlaimidae; species Microlaimidae sp. YZB2_3. The sequence goes on from JASAMX010015065.1 coordinate 42,121, forward strand.
AGCAGCCAGTTTGGAATAGCCAAAATGAACATCGCGGCAGCTTCTCAGAATGTGAGGGGTTTAAAACCGGATTTAGGAGATAGAGCGATTCAATGTCCAATGTGTAAAATGGAGTTTCCGAAAACCGAATTGGAAATGCACATTTGCACAGATCATTTGGATTATTACCCCTATAGGTAGGTGAACTGTTTTTTGTATATAATATTAACAAAAATATGTAATATGGAATACTTAACTGAAACACTTTCTATTTTTTCCACCAAAAATTGTTTTGTTTTTATTAAATTTAAAATGAAATTGCAGCTTTCACAGATGTTAAGCCAGATTCACCTATGCACAGGCCTTTACCTCTGCTTTCTTAGTAGCTGTTGCTGTTCCCCCTTCCGTTTTGGTGCTACCTCCACTCAAAATCAAAACAATACTGAAAATTATTCACAATTTTCTTGACCCATATTAATTATTTCCTGGAGAGGTATTTCTTTTGAGTTACGCATACGCTTTTCAAAGCTCTTAAAGGTGCGGAGTCAAACTTTTGTCTTCGATTTTAATGATTTTTTGTGAAATCCTTACCTCTGCATCTGCCCCCAATAGCCCACAAAATTTTTTTCAACAAAATATCTCCTGTGGTTTAGTAGTTATGACTCCCCAAAAATGGCGTTTTTGGACAATTCTGTATGTGAAAGTTTGCTCAATGGGTGTAATGATTTAAGTTACAAATTATGCACTTAAAGAAAGCGACTATATTTTGCTTTAATTTTATACCTTGATTGTTAAGATTGTTGCAGTATTTGTAGTTCTAATGGGTCAAACTTTCCTCAAAACTTAAGGTGTTAGTTAACCCCTTCTGAACCCACCCAATTCTGTTCGCAGGCATTTTCACTACCCCACCCCTGCGCCCATAGGTGGGCAGCCTTTCGGATTTTTGGGAGTATACCCGATCCCTGAAATTTGAGAGGGGGGTGTTCCAAAAATTTTTGGTGTATACCTCAAATACCCCATTTTTAGCGTTTTTAGGGACCCCCCAAATTTTAGGAGGGATGTCGGCTATAATCGGGATTTTGAGGGGTATATAACTCCCCAACCGCCAACCCCCTCCCTGCCCACCTATGCCCTGCGCCCTACCCTTACCACTTTCACCCATAATATGCCTGATACTCTTGGTATATACTGATTCGTAACTAAAATAAAATGAGTTTTAGCTGTGGCCACTGTGGTCATTACATGCCGACTGAAGTTCTTGCCCATTTTCACGCCACAAGAAAAGGACATCTTCCGATGAGGGTAAGAATAATTTATACAACATTAAGGGCGAGTGTTTTATACTATAATATCATAGAAACCGGCTACAGTGTAATAGAAGGCTTGTTTTATTACGTTCAGGTTGTAGTTTGGCACGTTGGGTAAATTTGAAAAAGAGTTAAGCGAGGAGATGGTATTTTTCGCTCAAAATATAATAAGAACTTTTAGGACAGTTATTTGCGAGGGAAAGGAATCTGCCTAGGTCAACGCCACTTTTTGTTCAATTATGCTAATGTTAGAGATTGTTTTATGATTTATTTACGTTTCTTTGCCAAAAATGATATTAATATAATGCTGTGCACGGTCAGGAAATGCCTCCTGCTTTATTGGAGGATTTCCCCCCCGTTTTATTGCCCCCCGGCCAAAAACGAAAAAAGTACTCTAAAATTATAACGCCATTTTTGACCTCATCGCCATCATCACGAATTTTTTGCAGTTTTTAGCCATTTTCAATGTATTTTAAGCCAGTTTAGAGCTATTTTTACTTCATTTTTGCTTTTTTTGTCCTTTTCCCTTCTTTTTTCTTTCTTTTCTTTTTTTTCCTTTTTTTTTTTCTCCTTTTTTTCCTTTTTTTTTCTTTCTCCTCTGCTTGCCCCCCGTTTTATTGCCCACCCCCGTTTCTAAAAAGTTGCCCCCCGTGCCCCTTTGTTTTAAAATTGCCCCCAATAAAATCCCAGGGGGGGCAGTGCACACGAACAGGTCTGTATATTAATTTTGGGCCTATGCACTGCCGCCCCTTCAGGGTTTTATTTAGGGGGGGGTCATACATGTCATACGCAGCGGTTCCTTGGGTCCTTTCCTGGCCAGTGAGCCAGTGGAGGAGGTTGGCGAGATTTGGCGAGGCCCACCCTACCCCCCCCCTTGTTCATCTATGGTAGTCATAGGTCACCGACCTTCGACGGCTTAGGGGGGTCCACACCCCGGGGTGTTTTGGTTTTTGACCTCTAGGAGGGGTCACACCCCGGGGGGGGGGTGTTTTTTTTTGAAAAAAAAACACCCCGGGGTGCGTGGGGTTTGGGGGTCCCTGGTTTTTCGGGGGCGTGCTACCGAATTTTTTAAAAAAAGCGTAAAAAACATCATCATAATTAATGCAGGTACCTTTTTTGTTGTATTATTTGCTTCAGGGTTTAATAATTGTCAGTTTTCTTCTATTTTCTAGTTAAACAAAACGATTAGTAATTATTTATAATCAATATTTATATTAGGGTTAGCCAGTTCCAAATCACTTGGGTAGGGGGAGGTTTGCCCGGTCTGGATATGGTTGATGGGGGGGGGAGGGGTCGAAAATGGGCCTTAGGGGGGGGGGTCGGCCGTAGGGGTTCAAGAGGGTAGAAGGGGGGAGTGACGGGTTAATACTGGACCTCTGGGGGAGATAGGTCTCAGAGGCCGTAGGGGGAGGGGCCACCCCCTACCGCCCATCGGTGACCTATGAGCGTAGTTGATTTACCTTTGCCCCTGGTCATCATTCTTTAATTTGGTAATGGAAACAATTATAAAGTACAAATAATGCAAGTTTTATTTTTGTAAACGTATTTTAGATTCGAGAAAACCCTAATCCCGGTAAAGATAACGAATTAAGACGATTGCTAGAATTGGCCGGTGTTGAGGACGGGAATTTTCATCAACAAGCGGTAATACAACATAAGTTGTGGTTGCAGGTTTTTTTGTACGGAAAACGCAATATCTTAATAAACAATGCAATTTTTCAATGCATCATTTGTAACTTAAATTTTTATACCTATTGAGTAATTTTTCAAGTACAAAATCATCGAAAAAAAAAAAACGCCACTTTTAAAAGGTCATCTTCCCAACTGCTAAAAATATTTTTGAATATTTGACGAAAAATTCGGTGGTCTATATACGTTCGTGATAAGGTTTTTACAAAAAATCATTAAAATCTTAGGATTTCAGGTTCAGGAGATAGGCCCTCTCAAAGATCGCGTTTTTTTTTTTCAAAATTCTGTGCTTGAAAGATTTTTTAATGAGTATAAAGAAGCGGCTATTTTTAGTTTAATTTGATACCTTGATTGTTAAGATTGGAGTGGTATTTCTCGAGATTTTACGTGTTCCGTACAAAAACCCGCAATTTTTTGCTAAAAATACGAAGTGTAGACAAAAATGTTGGGCAAACTTAATCAAATCACTGCCTTCTTTTGGTGTTTTTAACGTAAAAACCGAGGGTTTTGTACAGGAAACACAATATTAAAGACAAATACTGCATCAATCTTAACAATTAAGGTATCAAAAGGTATCAAACTAATATAGAAAATAGCCGCTTTTTCAGTAAATTTTTATAACTTATTACTTTATTAAAATTACTTATTGGGAAATTTTTCAATTACAGAATTTAAAAAAAACGCATTTTTTGGGGGGGTCACATCTCCTGAATCCATAAAGATATTTTGGAGAAAAAATTTTAGTGGCCTATTGAGGGCATAGGTGGGAAGGGGGGGTTGGAGGGTTATACTCCTCCCCCAATTATAGTTGACACCCCCCCTGAAATTTGGGGGGTACCGTGGACCCGGACACCCCCATAAAATTTGGTAGGCCCAGCACTAAAAACGCTCGAAATGGGGTATTTGAGGTATATTCGAAAAAATTTTTGGGACACCCCTCCCCCAATTTTTGGGGGGTGTAGCCCCAAAATCTGGGAGGCTGTCCACCTATGGGCAGGGACAACGTTTTCACAAAAAATCATCAAAATTAAAGACAAAAAGTTTGACTCGGTACTGCACCTTTTAGTAAACTGATTTATCAACAAAAAAAATTGTTGGTTTTATTGAATGCTTTTCACTCAATATATTTCTTGTTTTACTCGTTATTTCGCCTAAGTGAGCTGCAGAATTATTTTTTTGTCTTCTCTAGTGGCGAAATATGCACTGGACAGAAACACAAAAAATCAACAAAAGCGAAAGTTTTTTTGCAATTCATAGCATTCTATCGGACTTTTGGCCCGACTTATAATTAACTGCTGAATTTCGTTGCCGCTACATGGTTTTGCACAAAGTTTTATTAGGGATAACTGATTTAAATTCGCCCAACCCTTAATTTCGGCCGTTAGTGACTTTAATAACTTTGGCTGTTATTTTTGCTATGCGCATAATGCTGAAATGAACTGTACGTGGTTAGATATATGATAAGACGATCTACCTAGCCATACGCACTCAATTTCTTTCATAACTTTACACATGGCAAAAATAACAGCCGGTGGCTCAAATTAAGGCCCGGCCGACTTAAAGTCAGTTACTCTGATGGAAATAATTTCAGATGACTGATTATCCGCCCACCCCGGTTACCAACGGCGTGCCCTCTCCTCCGGTGTTGGACAATCTTCCGGGAACTGGCTCAACCGGGAGTACCTCCTCCAAGCCGGTCCCGGAGCGAAATTGGAGTTTTAACAGCCAGCTGCTTCAGCGCTCCGACCCCATCGTTTCCTCGCTAAAACGAAGCTCGTCGGTGCCGAGGGGGTCGCCGGTTCTTCCAGGTACCTCCGGGGGCAGAATCGCTCCCGCCGCGCGCGGTCGGAGCCAAACTCCCTCCTCCACCCAGGGGGTAAAGAAGAAGCGGAAGAAGATGAAATCCCGCTGGTCACAGGGGATCGCGGATAAGAGGAATCGACGCAGCGCTCGGGCAGCCGCCATCAAAAAGGAAAAAGAGGAGGAGCGGGAAAGTATGGAGATGGAGATAAAGCCGAAGGAAAACGGGGAGAATGACGGCGGCGGCCCTAACGAGGCCGCGAAGCAAGCCTACGTACAGCCGGACGACCGAGCCCTTCCGGTGGAAACGGCAGGTAATAATATAGAGCAGACCTGGGCACTGCCCCCACGGGGTTTTATTGGGGGGGGCACAGGGGGCAACTTTTTGGAAACCGAAGGGGGGCAATAAAACGGGGGGGGGCAAGCAAGGGGAAAGAAAAAAAAGAGAAAAAAAGGGAGAAAAAAGCGAAAATAAGGTAAAAATAGGTCTAAAATGCATTGAAATAGGTTAAAAACTGCAGAAAATTCGCGATGATGGCGTCATTATAGGTTAAAAATGGCGCCATAATTTTAGGGTACCTACTTTTTCATTTTTTGGCGGGGGTAGTGGGAAAGACGGGGGTAAAACAATCTTCTAACATGAGCAAATGAACAAAAAGGCTACCAGGAGCCCCCCGGCGGAAAAGGGGGAGAATTCAGCCGTACCAAGGAGGTGGGCCCCCTGAACACCGTCCCTCACATCGGATCGGAAATCCTCCAAAAAAACGGAAAGGGCCATCTATGACAGGGTAAGGTAGAAATCACCTGTGACATATTCGTAAATATCAACTTAACATCAGACTCCCGACTTCAATAAGATTGTGAAAACGCCCCGCGGGCCTAATAAGGTCTCCCCCCCCTGGCCATACCTTGGTGGTCCCCCCGCCCCCCCCCCCCCCCCCCCCCCCCCAATTGCCTCATAGTCTTTACTATTCGTACTAAATAATATTAGTAGCTGTGCCCCGCCCGGTCCCCCCCCCTCTTTCCCCCCCGTTTTATTGCCTCCCGCGCCGCCAAAAAATGAAAAAAAGTACCCTAAAATTATGGCGCCATTTTTAACCTATAATGACGCCATTTCGCGAATTTTTTCCAGTTTTTAGCCTATTTAAATACATTTTAGACCTATTTTACGTTATTTTCGCTTTTTTTCTCCCTTTTTTTTCTTTTTCTTTCCCTTTTGCCCCCCCCGTTTTATTGCTCGGTTTCCAAAGTTGCCCCCTGTGCCCCCCCCCCAATAAAACCCCGTGGGGGCAGTGCCCAGGTCTGCTCTATATTATTACCTGCCGTTTCCACCGGAAGGGCTCCGTCGTCCGGCTGTACGTAGGCTTGCTTCGCGGCCTCGTTAGGGCCGCCGCCGTCATTCTCCCCGTTTTCCTTCGGCTTTATCTCCATCTCCATACTTTCCCGCTCCTCCTCTTTTTCCTTTTTGATGGCGGCTGCCCGAGCGCTGCGGCGTCGATTCCTCTTATCCGCGATCCCCTGTGACCAGCGGGATTTCATCTTCTTCCGCTTCTTCTTTACCCCCTGGGTGGAGGAGGGAGTTTGGCTCCGACCGCGCGCGGCGGGAGCGATTCTGCCCCCGGAGGTACCTGGAAGAACCGGCGACCCCCTCGGCACCGACGAGCTTCGTTTTAGCGAGGAAACGATGGGGTCGGAGCGCTGAAGCAGCTGGCTGTTAAAACTCCAATTTCGCTCCGGGACCGGCTTGGAGGAGGTACTCCCGGTTGAGCCAGTTCCCGGAAGATTGTCCAACACCGGAGGAGAGGGCACGCCGTTGGTAACCGGGGTGGGCGGATAATCAGTCATCTGAAATTATTTCCATCAGAGTAACTGACTTTAAGTCGGCCGGGCCTTAATTTGAGCCACCGGCTGTTATTTTTGCCATGTGTAAAGTTATGAAAGAAATTGAGTGCGTATGGCTAGGTAGATCGTCTTATCATATATCTAACCACGTACAGTTCATTTCAGCATTATGCGCATAGCAAAAATAACAGCCAAAGTTATTAAAGTCACTAACGGCCGAAATTAAGGGTTGGGCGAATTTAAATCAGTTATCCCTAATAAAACTTTGTGTAAAACCATGTAGCGGCAACGAAATTCAGCAGTTAATTATAAGTCGGGCCAAAAGTCCGATAGAATGCTATGAATTGCAAAAAAACTCGCTTTTGTTGATTTTTTGTGTTTCTGTCCAGTGCATATTTCGCCACTAGAGAAGACAAAAAAATAATTCTGCAGCTCACTTAGGCGAAATAACGAGTAAAACAAGAAATATATTGAGTGAAAAGCATTCAATAAAACCAACAACTTTTTTTGTTGATAAATCAGTTTACTAAAAGGTGCAGTACCGAGTCAAACTTTTTGTCTTTAATTTTGATGATTTTTTGTGAAAACGTTGTCCCTGCCCATAGGTGGACAGCCTCCCAGATTTTTGAGGGTACACCCACCCCCAAAAATTGGGGGAGGGGTGTCCCAAAAATTTTTTCGAATATACCTCAAATACCCCATTTCGAGCGTTTTTAGTGCTGGGACTAAATTTTATGGGGGTGTCCGGGTCCACGGTACCCCCAAATTTCAGGGGGGGTGTCAACTATAATTGGGGGAGGAGTATAACCCTCCAACCCCCCCTTCCCACCTATGCCCTCAATAGGCCACTAAAATTTTTTCTCCAAAATATCTTTATGGATTCAGGAGATGTGACCCCCCAAAAAATGCGTTTTTTTTAAATTCTGTAATTGAAAAATTTCCCAATAAGTAATTTTAATAAAGTAATAAGTTATAAAAATTTACTGAAAAAGCGGCTATTTTCTATATTAGTTTGATACCTTTTGATACCTTAATTGTTAAGATTGATGCAGTATTTGTCGAAATATTGTGTTTCCTGTACAAAACCCTCGGTTTTTACGTTAAAAACACCAAAAGAAGGCAGTGATTTGATTAAGTTTGCCCAACATTTTTGTCTACACTTCGTATTTTTAGCAAAAAATTGCGGGTTTTTGTACGGAACACGTAAAATCTCGAGAAATACCACTCCAATCTTAACAATCAAGGTATCAAATTAAACTAAAAATAGCCGCTTCTTTATACTCATTAAAAAATCTTTCAAGCACAGAATTTTGAAAAAAAAACGCGATCTTTGAGAGGGCCTATCTCCTGAACCTGAAATCCTAAGATTTTAATGATTTTTTGTAAAAACCTTATCACGAACGTATATAGACCACCGAATTTTTCGTCAAATATTCAAATATTTTTAGCAGTTGGGAAGATGACCTTTTAAAAGTGGCGTTTTTTTTTTCGATGATTTTGTACTTGAAAAATTGCTCAATTGGTATAAAAAGTTAAGTTACAAATGATGCATTGAAAAATTGCATTGTTTATTAAGATATTGCGTTTTCCGTACAAAAAAACCTGCAACCACAACTTATGTTGTATTACCGCTTGTTGATGAAAATTCCCGTCCTCAACACCGGCCAATTCTAGCAATCGTCTTAATTCGTTATCTTTACCGGGATTAGGGTTTTCTCGAATCTAAAATACGTTTACAAAAATAAAACTTGCATTATTTGTACTTTATAATTGTTTCCATTACCAAATTAAAAGAATGATGACCAGGGGCAAAGGTAAATCAACTACGCTCATAGGTCACCGATGGGGGGGTGGTAGGGGGGTGGCACCCTCCCCCCCCTACGGCCTCTGAGACCTATCCCCCCCAAAGGTCCATTTTTAACCCCTCCCCCCCCCTTCGACCCCTTGAACCCCTGACGGCTGACCCCCCCCCCTAAGGCCCATTTTCGACCCCTCCCCCCCCCATCAACCATATCCAGACCGGGCAAACCTCCCCCTACCCAAGTGATTTGGAACTGGCTAACCCTAATATAAATATTGATTATAAATAATTACTAATCGTTTTGTTTAACTAGAAAATAGAAGAAAACTGACAATTATTAAACCCTGAAGCAAATAATACAACAAAAAAGGTACCTGCATTAATTATGATGATGTTTTTTACGCTTTTTTTTAAAAATTCGGTAGCACCCCCCCCTAAACCCCATGAACCCCCCCCCCCCAACCACCCCGGGGGGTTTTTTTTTAAAAAAAAACACCCCCCCCCCGGGGTGTGACCCCTCCTATAGGTCAAAAACCAAACCACCCCGGGGTGTGGACCCCCCTAAGCCGTCGAAGGTCGGTGACCTATGACTACCAGAATGAACAAGGGGGTAGGGTGGGCCTCAGCCAAATCTCGCCAACCTCCTCACTGGCTCACTGCCAGGAAGGGACCCGGAACCGCTGCGTATGACATGTATACCCCCCCCCCTAAATAAAACCCTGAAGGGGCGGCAGTGCATAGGCCAGAAATTATATACAACTGTTCTGTGCACTGCCCCCCTGGATTTTGTGGGGGGCATTTTAAAACAAAGGGGCACGGGGGCAACTTTTAAAAGGGGGTGGGACAAAACGGGGGGCAAGCAGAGGAGAAAAGAAAAAAAAAAAAGGAAAAGAGGAGAAAAAAAAAGGAAAAAAAGAAAGAAAGAAAGAAAGGGGAAAAAGAAAAAAAGCAAAAATGAAGTAAAAATAGCTCTAAACTGGCTTAAAAATACATTGAAAATGGCTAAAAACTGCAGAAAAATTCTGATGATGGCGTATCATAGTGCCAAAAATGGCGTTATAATTTTAGAGTACTTTTTTCGTTTTTGGCGAGGTGACAAGGGGGACTCCTCCAATAAAGCAGGGAAGGTTTCTTACCGGTACACAGCATTATATTAATATCATTTTTGGCAAAGAAACGTAAATGAATTTGGTTCTGAGGATAATTAGCTCTTTTATAATTATATTATATCCTAAAATCTCGAACTTGCTCTAAAATTAATCGGTTACTCCAATGGAAAATGACAAATATATTAATTTTTCTAACAAAAGGATTTCTTGCAAATGGCTGTTTCAATTAAAATTTTAAATTTCTATTGAAAACTAAAATAATCAGACAATTTCGTGAGCGTTTTTTTTTTAATTTTTTTATTTATTTTTTTTTCCAGTAAAATACAAAAAAAATTAGATTGTGGCAAAAATACAAACTTAGATTTGTTAAAAAAGCACGCTTTCACTTTCTGGCGGCTATGCGTTTAAAAAGTGTAAACATCAAAATTAACCTTCTCGAAATTTTGTCTATTCTCTTGTTTATATTGGAATCCTTTTTGACAGTAATATCAAAAATAATTATATAATACTATATAGCATTATATATTTTTGGTAATATTGCTTGTTTAAACATATTTTGCACGTTATTTCTCTACCATTATAGATTTTAATCCTTTCATAATAGATCACCACAAGACAGTTGTATTATAATAATTCAAAAAGAATTGTTTTAAAACATTAATATTTTTAGTTAATACCTACTATAAAACTTTAACTTAAACTTTGCTATTAACTAAATTATCAATTTTTGCTGTTATGTGACTGCCTAAAAACACAACACAAACACATTATATTTGTTGTTTTTTTTCTATCAAGATTTAAAAGTGAGCAGATTTAACCACCGTAATCAACATTATTCTGAAATAATGAGGGAGAAGATAGCGCGATTAGTCCCCATGGTTTAAAAAATCGATTAAAAATTAATTTCTTTAGAATGGCGTACAACAACATAGAGTTTTTTTATGACTTAAGGAGTATTTTGTAGCAATAAAAAATGAGAACTTCAGAACAAATTCTTGGTTTTAAATTAATGTTTTTTTTTTACTTATTTTCTCGTTCACGTTAAAAGCAATAATCATACAATATAATTTAAAGTTACACCAGAAAAAGTGATATTGCAACTTGTAAGAATACGTTTTAGTATTTTACACTCAGACTTACTTAACCATACATTAATAAATTTATTCTCCCCTTCCGGACCAACTCAACTAGCTCACGTAAGGTTAACTTTATGCATGCATTACTTACTACTAACACTTTTTAACTTATAGAAAGTTTAAAATGTTAATTTATTGATTAACCAAAGCATCGATAATCTTTAGAGGGCGTCCCACCGGCTTGCGGAGACTGCAATAGTCCGTGCGTGCAGAAAATGGGCGCGTGGCAGTGCATGGATCTCGGCTGTCGCATTCGGCGCAGCGCCCAACGAGCCAATCAACCGTTTAAATCGGGCTCCGGTAGGTTACCCAATTTAAACCTTACCGTTTGCACCTGCGCGTCAAAGAGCGTAGGATTTCAAATTTTAAACACCTGTATTTAGCGAAGAATAAAAGGCGATTTTCGGTTTAAAAAAGTGCCGCTTTTTTTAGAAAAAAAAATCATAGTCGCCGTAAGTCCCAATTATTAGACGCTTTATTACGCTCTTTGTCTGCGTACTAAACGAAAAGGGTTAATACTAACGCATTGTAGAATAGAAAAAACCGGTAGATATTCTACTTTAAATGAGCAGTATTATTTTGTTTATGGCTAAATTTCGGGCTGAAAATATTCCGGGAATTAATTAATCTTAACTTAAGCCGTTTCGGTTAAATACTGTTCAAAGCCAACCGCGGCCACGGTGATGCCAAGTTCTACATCGACGCAATGCCTAAAAAATAATTCTGCGTGCGCCAGCAAAATTAGATGAGTTGTAGTAACAAAGAAATGTATCAGAGAAGCACACGTATTATTATCATTGTTTTCGCCCCACTTTCGTCACACCCGGCTAAAGCTAAGGCTAAATCACGGAAACGGGTTTTATTATATTCTAACCAGAATAACCAGAATATTTTTTTGGAAGGGAAGGGATCCTTACGTTTTTTAAATTTTGGGAGAGAAAAATTTTTTTCTTTAATATTAATACAGAAACTTTCCTGATGCCTTCCAAAAGCATATTAATAGTCAAAAACTCAAAATCTTCTAGTTTAAATTGACAATTTATCTTAGTTTTTCAATTTCAAATCGATTATCCCGTTCAGTAGTTATGGCATAACTGTTTATTAAAACTACTATAACCCCTATTATCCTTTTATTAACGTTTAAACACATGTTTTAAATGTATAAGTATAAAAAAACCTTAAAATTTGTAATAAGTATCATTTGGAATTAAAATTTCTATTGTATTTTAGCGCCTTAAAGTCAAAATTTTCTCCCCCGGGGGGCTTTCTGCCCCCCGGACCCCCTGTCACGGGGCTCTGCCCCTTGACCCCGCTGGGGAGCTCTCGCCCCCCAGACCCCCCATCAGGGTTAGTATCCAGACCGCCCCCCCCAAATGAAATCCTGGGCACGCCACTGGAATATACATTATTAATATTAATACAATATATTAATGTTAATATTGTAAAGTAACGACGATATTAACGTCGTTACTAGAGCAAAATGAGCCGCTGCCATTATAAAATACACGTGAATGTGACTCATTCTGTAGTTAATAGCGACCAGTCTTAAATTTAAAATGACTCACATTCACATCTATTTTATACAAAATTGTGGCTCATTTTGCCATAGTAACGACGATAATGAAACGAAAAGCTAGCCTGATGGATAAAATTGTCGTTACTACGGCAAAATGAGCCACAGTTGGTATAAAATATGTGTGCCTGTGACTCATTTTCAATTTATAACAGGACCTTATTAACTGCAGAATGAGTCACATTCACGTCCACGTGTATTTTATAATGACAGTGGCTCATTTTGCCGTAGTAACGACGAAAATACAAATAAATAAAAACGTACGATCGTGCGCACCAGCTTCGGTTTGCAACAAAACAAAACAAAATTAATTTTGTCCAATTATTAAAAATTACAAAAAATCAGATATTAAAAAAAACATGGTTTTCTCAATAAAAATTGCCATGTTTTAAGCTTGTTTTTAACTTTTTTTATATAAATTCCGTGTTGCAGTTAAATTACAAAATCTGATTTTGATAATAAATACTGCTCTTTTCAGACAAATTATGCACAAAAATTTAGAATTAAATACAAAAAACTAGAAATTGTAATCAAACAAGATTTTATTTAGTTTTGACATAACTTTTACGTCTTACCATCCGTCTGCAGTAACTTCTTGTAATTTGTGCTTTGAGGCTTGAAAACAGTGTTAACATGAAAATATGTACAACAAACACAACGAGGTCAGAACGCAAATATATTATACGTTTCCTAGGAAAAAATTTTAGATTATCAATCAATTTATAAATCCTGTTTGCGCCTGCTTGTGAGACGTTACTTCATCAATTGGTACTGTTTTGCAATAATTTACTAACTAAAATTTTAAGTGTGGAATGCGGCTTACTAACATTATTGTTATTAAAATAATATTCTGGGTGGGTTTTAATGTTTTAGAAACTCAAGTTAAAGAAAAAGGATTCTACTAAAGGGCCGATTTAAATTGAGATTACTACTATGTACTATAGTACTTTCTAAACTAGAGTACCAAGCTACATTAGATACAATATTTACAATTTTTAAAACCCGTTTCTGTTGACAAATTATTATAGTTTTTTTCGAGTTTATTATAGTTTTTTTAGAAGTGGGTTTTTTTAAATAGCTATAATAAAGTTTTTGATTTATTTTGTCTTCATTGCCGTAATAAAAACATAATAACAATATTATTAAAAAATTTTAGATAAAGTTTCAACTTCAATCAATGTGGAATCTCAGGGAAATAGTCCAAAACGCTGTAATTTATGCAAAGAGTTTTTGGAAAATAGCAAACAGGTAATGTGTACTTAAATAATTATGAAGCTGAAGCAAGAGTAAAGAAATTTAATTTTATTGTACAAAATTTTAGTTTAATTATTTTTTGAGACACCTTTCCACACAATTTCAAAAGATGCGTCCACCTCCGGTAACCCGAATTTTTCGGAGAATAAGGTAATATGGGGTTTCGAGATTTGGTGGGGGTATATGTATATTAGTGTTGTAAAAAGTTACTTTTACTTTTACTTAAAGTAATAAAAGTATTGGATTTTGGATTACTTTTACTTTTACTTTTACTCGACTTTTGAAATTTCAATTACTTTTACTTTTACTCTTACTCGACTTTTGAAATTTCAAATACTTTTACTTTTACTCTTACTCGGATTTTCCACGGCAAATACTTAAATTAATTTAAGTAAAATTTAAGTAATTTTAATGGGTAGATTCCGTATGAGCTTTTTTGTAAAGTGAATGGCTGAAGATAATTTTTTACGCTAAAACCATTTATTTTGACTAAAAATCTTATTAAAATGACAATTTATACATAAAATAAGCAAAAATCTTTAGAACGCAGCTATGGAGTTCCAATAACCGGTGTTTTTCTTCGTTTCAAAATTACTTTTATTATACTTTTACTCTTACTTTTACTTAAAAAAATTGGTCTTACTTTTACTTTTACTTTACTTAAATACAATTTTGACAATTACTTTTACTTTTACTTTACTTAAATTAAAAAATCACAAATTACTTTTACTCTTACCTTACTTAAATTAAAATTTTTCGAATTACTTTTACTTAAAATAATCCAAATTCAATACTTTTTACAACACTAATGTATATCCCTGCCTTTCTGTGCCACCTACTTCGGAGTAGAGAGTGGAAGAGTGGTTTTGTGGACTGATGCATTTTAGGAGTCTAGGACCTAACCTCGCCAGAAATTTTTAGTCCAATCAAACCAATCCACTAAATATTGGATGTCAATTCAAACTCCAAACTAAAAAAACTACAATAAAAATGCTTTAAAAAAACAAGTTAAATAAGTTTTTAGGTAAATATTATAAGAAAATACGAAAATTGTTTCTGTGCAGTTCCCCCCGGGTTTTATTGGGGAGGGGTGGGGGTGGGGCAATGCCAAAACGAGGGAGGGGCACCGGGGGAAACTTTTTTGATACGGAGGGGCAATAAAACGGGAGGGAAGCAGGGGAAAAGAAAAAAAAGAAAGAAAAAGGGACAAAAAAGCGAAATTAGGGCTAAAATAGGTCTGAAATGGCTTAAAATGCATTGAAATAGGTTAAGAACTTCATAAATTTCGCGATGAGGGCGTCATAATAGGTCAAAACGGCGTGATAATTTTAGGGTACTTTTTTATTTTTGGGCGGGGGGCAATAAAGCAGGGTGCATTTCCAGACCATGCGCAGGTCTGCAGTCACGTGTATTTTATAATAATAGTGTCTCATTTTACCGTAGTAACGACGATTTAATGTGTTATTCTTTAGGAAAGTCACGTGTTGAAGCACATTCAGTCGCGTCATCAATTCGGCTGTCGATATTGCAGTTTCACCGGGAGATCCACGGTTTCCGTCCGCGTACACATCACCTGGAAACACGCCACAAGTATTTCACTTTACTACAATATAACACTGTTACTACTGTATGTATTAAATTTAAAGACGTTTAAACGGCCACTAAAATGTAGGATCAAAACCAAAGGTACTTGTAGGATCAACTGACCTGTGCAAGATCTGGAAATGCTCCCCCGCTTTATTGGAGAATTAGCCCCCTCCCCGTTTTATTGCCTCCCCCCTCCCTCCCGTAAAAAAATGAAAAAGTACCCAAAAAATTATGGCGACATTTTGACCTATTATGACACCATATTCGCAAATTTTTTGCAATTTTTAGGCTATTTCAATGCATTTGAAGCGATTTTAGACCTATTTTTACCTTAATTTTGCTTTTTTTACCTTTTTTCTCTTTTTTCCTTATTTTTTCTCTTTTTTTTTCTTTCTCCCCTGCTTGCCCCCCTCCCCGTTTCATAAAAATTGCCCCCGTGCCAACCCGTTTTGGAATTTCCGCCTCCCCCCAATAAAACTTCGTGGGGGGGGCATAGATGAACACGGTCAAAAAGCCAGAGGGGGGTGTTTACCCCGGGTAAATGACATTTCAAAATCTAGGAATGGGGTCCTAGGGGGGGTCGAAGTCGAACCCCCCTAGCTTTCTAGGGGGGGTCAACCCAGGGTGGAAGATTTTAAAACCTAGAGGAGGGTCAGGTGGGGTCCGATTTCCGAAGCAAAATACTTTTAAACCATTAAAAGTTTAATAATAGTTTTTTTATAAGATAATACTACTTTTTATTGAATAAAAAGCGATATTCAGGTATAAAAAGGGTCTAAAAACATGAATTTGTGAAAAAAATTCACGTTTTTGGAAGAAAATTTAGTATGAAAAAAGTACTTAAAATTTTCTCAAGAGGGGAGGGGGGTCAGATTTCACAATCTAGAGGGAGGTCAGGGGTAAAAAATTTGAAAATTTAGGGGGAGGGGAGGGCCCCCCTGGATTTTTTTCTAGGGGGGGGCCAAAATTTCGAGGCTAGGGGGGTGGACCCCACCCTACCCCCCCCCTTGTTCATCTATGGGGGGGCAGTGCACAGGTCTCAGTTGTTATCTCATCATCAAGCAGGGATCAAAATGTTATCTCAGTATATCAAAATGTTGTCTCAGTCTATAAAAGTTAAGACACCCGGAGCCATTTATTCATAAAGCGCGATTAGCCAAGGATTAAGAAAAAAAAACTTAATTTGATTGCTTATTGGCTACGCGGAAAATGTTGACCAATCACAATAGTCAAAAACAACGAAGGCAGAGCTTATGGTGTTCTGATAGCCAATAAGCAGTGGAATTAAATTGTTGTTTTTTAATCTTTGGTTAATCTAGTTTTATGAATGCGGCTCCTTCGCAATAACAAAATAAATTATTCTAGAATCCACAAAGTCCGGAGTTCGCGATATCAGCCAGCGTGGGAGCACGCCGAAAGAAATGTGGGACATGTGTTTCGGAAGGCACCACGTGGCTCCGGTATCCTCCTCTGCCGGGCGAACATCTAACCAATCAGCGAATAGCGGGGAAGGCGTGGTCTTGGATGCTACCAGTAACGCCAGGCATATGGGGATTTTACGTCCATACGCCTCCCGAGCCTCGAAAACGCTTAAAGGCGCTCGCAGTCTGCTACCATTGACTCGACCCGGCCAGTGCAGAGGATCGGAAAGAAAACAACCCGGTGGAACTGGTAGGGCAACTAACTTAAATTAGGTCGGCCTTAATTTCGGCCACCGGTTGTTGTAGTAAATTATAAAAAATGCGTATGTCTAGATGGATCGTTATGCCATCATTCTAGCTATACGAAGTTCATTGCATAACTTTGCGCATGGCAAAAAGTACAGCCGGTGGCCGAAATTAAAACCTGGCCGAATTTGAATTTAGTATTATTGTTTTTAAGATATAAAAAATGCGACAGAGTCGTGCGTTTTTTCTTTCTACTATCGTTCGTACGATAGAGGCACAATCGGTGTAAAATCAGCTGTAAAGGTAAAGGACTCTCTTTACCTTTGTGTTTCAAAGGTGAAGAGAGTCCCAATTACCATTATTGTTATGGTAAAGTCTACTTCCCAAGCTATATGATATGTAATACCTAGTTAGTTACTAAACTATTATTATCTTGAATAAGATTAAAGATAAATTCTATCAGGGTGAAAATAGATGAGTGGTAAAGTAACCACTCGTTTTTCGAGAAAATATCACGTGCAGAGACGCAACATGCAACATATCACGTACACATGACGCAACTAAATAATAATTGGTTATATAACCGCTGAAAACTTTTTTTAAAATTTTTCTCGCTCGCGGGTTATTGTTTATTTCTTCCTGGCGGAGAGCGGTTACGCCCTTAATTTCAGCCTGGAAGACTTTAGCTTTAGACATACATTTTTTATGGTTTAATTCTCAGTGTTTTAACTCCTGTTCTGCCAAATTTACATTTCAGGCAGCTAAGAATTGCCAGAATGATTTTTTTTGCAATTAGAAAATACTAAATTGATTTTTTTTGTTTTTATAAAGACAGTTAAAATTTTGTTTTTATTTATAGTTGATGATATTGATAATAGTCCAAATGTAGTACGAACTTCAGTGATGCCTAGTGGAAGAAAATATCGAAGACTAAGGTAATTTGCGCTTAACTTATGTTTCCTGTTATTTTAACGAAATAAAATTCAGTTCAATTTGATTAAACTGGCGTAACTAACTTATAGAACAGTTTTATTTTCGATCATTGGCTGTAGGTTTTACTATCCGCGAAGTATCATGCTTAACGGTTTGTATCGAAATGATAGTTGTATACATATTTAAACTTCTACATAACTTAACGCGGCCGAAAATTACAGCTATTGGCCGAAATGCAATCAAGTGGCCATACATGGGCAAGTTGGTCCGGAGTGGGGGGGGTTAAACCCCAAATTAGGAGGGGGGGTTAAAATCCGAGAAACGCAAAATACCCATATCGTTTTTTTTCTGGAGTGCATTTTACCCATATCGTTTTTCGATTTTGAAGGAAAAATAGGTAAAAACGCTAATTTTAGGTCAAAAAGCCCTTTTCATTGCATTTTTGAGCTTTTTATTGCTTAAAACATTCATTTTGACCTCAAAACTTAAGTTTGGAGGCAGTTAGGAGTCATTTTAAAGACATTTTTTTTCTTCATTTTTCCAAAATTGGGGGGGGGGGTTAACTTTTTCTCCCCCCCCCCACTTCTGAGTGGGGGGGGGTTAAACCCCACTTCTCAGAATTTGGGGGGGGGTTAACCCTCCCCCCCCGTGCCCATGTATGGGCGTGGCCTGAAAATAAGTTTTCGTTTTACATGTCGCTGAGGCGTAGATAGATATACATAATATTATATGTAGATAGATATACATAATTGTGCTTGCAGACCTGTGCACGGTCTGGAAATGCACCCCCCCGCTTTATTGGAAGATTAGCAACCCATCCCGTCCCAAATATGAAAAAGTACCCTAAAATTATGGCGCTATTTTTTACCTAATATGACGCCATTAACGCAAAATTTATCCAGTTTTTAGCCTATTTCAATGCAGTTTAAGCCATTTTAGACCTTTTTAATGCTTTTTTTCCCTTTTTCCTTCTTTTTTTCTTTTTTTTTTCTTCTTTTGTCCCTTTTTTTCTTTCTCCCCTGCTTGCACCCCTCGTTTTATTGTCCCCCGTTTTAAAAAAAGTTGCCCCCCGTGTCCCCCGTTTTTGAATTGCCCCCCCCAATAGAACCCGGGGGGCAGTGCACAGGTCTGTGCTTGCATTGTGAAGCTAACAGAATATTTTTGCACGCGTAGTATTTTAATTTTTGAATTTTGTTTATCTATTATCTTTTATACATAATTAAGTAAGAATGGAAATTGAAATAGTCTATCTCAACTTCCCTCTTAAATAACAAAAAACTTGTTTTCAAAATACCCTCATAGTAAACTCCATTATTTGTTAGTATTAAGTTTTTTTTCGGCAGTTAGAAATTGATTAGGGCTTGTGCTTAGCGGGATCATAATAAGGATGAAAAAATCGCAGAAAAGTATCTTGGTTTACGTTTAAACGATTTGTTATATGATATAGGCACCTTGCACTGGAACTCCGTTTATACGTGAAGTATGCAATATACATAAGCGTCACTATAATGGATAATTACCGTATCTCCTAATTATCTTTCGTAGTGTGCAGATCAACTGATCGAAATTTCGCGTGCTTTCGAGGGTTGATCTGCATAGTACAAAGGATAAGTAGGAGATACGGTAGTTTTCATTATGGCGACTCGCTATGTTTATTGCATACTTCATGTACAACCCGAGTTCCAGCGCAAGGTGCCTATATTTATCAATGAATTGAAGAATGGTATTCGCAGTAACTATCGGTGAAACATACCGTCGTTGCTCTGACATCTGACTCTGACACAAAGGGTTACAATCTGTAATACAGACATTTGCACTGCCCCCGGGGTTTTATTGGGGGGGCAATTCCAAAACCGGGGACGCACACGGGGGGACACTACTTTTTTAAAACGGGGGGGGGGCAAGCAGGAGAGAAAGAAAAAAAAGAAAGATAAAAAGGGACAAAAAGGCGAAATTTAAGTAAAAATATGTCTAAAATGGCTTAAAAATTATTGAAATAGGCTAAAAACTGGAGAAAAAAGGCGATGATGGCGTCATAATCATACATGGGCACGGGGAGGGGGGTTAATTCCCCCACTCAGAAGTGGGGGGGAAAGGTTACCCCCCAATTTTGGAAAAATGAAGGGGAAAAAATCACTTCTAACTGTCTTCAAACTTAAGTTTTAAGGTAAAAAAGAATGTTTTAAACAGTAAAAAGCTCAAATATGTAATAAAAAGGTCTTTTTAACCTAAAATTAGCGTTTTTTATCTATTATTTCTTTAAAATCAAAAAACGATATGGGTAAAATGCACTCCAGAAAAAAACGATAATCGGTATTTTGCGTTTCTCAAATTTAACCCCCCCCCCCCTAATTTGGAGTTTGTTTAACCACCCCCCCACTCTGGACCAACTTGCCCATCCATATCGTCGTTACTACGGCAGAACGAATCAATTAAAAAAATCCTTGTTTTGAGATATGGCCATTTTAAACTTTTAAATGGTCAGAAAAAAATACCGTCTTTTGTTGCAGTATTTGATATAAAAATATGTTTTAACACTCTAGGTAAGCTACGTTTTTATGTATTTACCCCAAATCAAACATGCACTGTGGCTGATAAAAATTAAATTTTCTGTTGCGACTCTTTTTGTCAAAAGCAGCATTTTATTATTTATTCAGAGTCAGAATGAGTCAAATATACAGTGACTAGTTGTGTCACTTTAGGTATAATAGAGTCAATACCTGATTGACTCCGTATGGTTTGTTAGTAACAAGGTTTAAAAATCTTAGAAAACGAACTTTAACTTTAGCAATCATTAGTTATTATAGTAAGTTCCACATACAATTTAGTTACCAGTTCTATATTTAATAACTTTTATGTCGTTTTTACTATTGGGTTATTTGAGAGCTTTTTTATTAAAAAATTAGTTGCCCAAGGTACTCTTACTCGTTTGGTTTTGGTTAAGTTACTTCTCATTAATAAGTTAATTTGATTTTGCTAAGGCCTTGGTGGTTCCATTATTGATCAGGCTTGCCTTTGCCTATTATTCACTAATTTATTGGTTTTTAGGTTATTCTTAGCACTGCCTTTGTATATTGATCTGATTCATTGTCTAGTTTGTCTTTAGAAGTGTTGGGTTGGGTAGTTTGGTAACTATAAATAATGCGTTAAAGTACCTTGCTTTGGTATTAATCACTAATTTAAAGGTTTTTTTAGGTTATTCTGCCCATTTATTTGTTTATCACGCTTAATTCCTTCCCTACTTGGTTCATGACCTGATTTGGTGTCTGACTTTGGTATGGTAGTTTTTGGCTGGTGGGAACCGTAGTTTGACAATAAACAAAAGAATAGTCGATAAACATTTTATTCCGATCATTATTTGCAACGTTTCGATAACTTCAAGTTACCATCATCAGGCTGTTCTATAAATACATAAGCAATTAAAGCAATAATTACACAAGGTATACTAAAAATACAATAGCAAGAAATTACAATAAATAAATCTATATAATAAATAAAGTAGGACATGTGATATTAAAGAAAGTGTAAAGTAACTAAAATATTTTTTATTAAAAAAGAGATTTGATAAAACAAGGTAAGTGAAAGATAATTTAACGAATAAAAATTGGGATTTGAATAACAGTTAAGTTAGTTTTAAAAGTTTAAACGGGAAATAAGCATAAAGCTTAAATGTTAAAGGATATAATGATTTTTAGCAGAAAACAAAAAATTAAGATTAAAAATGAAGAGTAGATAAAACCTAATTATGATAGATAAAAAATAGTAATAAACTATTATGAAACACAGGAACGACCAAAAATATAAAAACAAGCATAAAACCGCAAATTTTGTATGAGTCCAAAAAAACATTATAAAATAAAGGGAAAAAAAATTTTTTGGGAAACAATAGTAAAAAAAAATTTTTACGACTGATAAAACGTGAAACACTTATTTAAAACAAAACGACCAGAAAAAATTTTTTATTAAAACAGAAACATTGGCTGAAAAAAAAAATTTTTTTTAAGACGAAGAAAGCGAAAGAAAGGGTTAAGACAGTAAAAGAGTGATAAAATGGTTTTGAAAAATAAACAACAATTAAAAAAATATTAAAACAATTTTGGAAAAGAAAAAATTAAAAAGGTTTTAAAGAAAAAAGAGCTAAAAAAGCTGAAGAGGAAGGGAGACCACATTTTTATTTAATGACGGTTTTTCTTGAGCAATGTGTATGCTCTCCTTACACAAGAGGTAAAAATCAGAGGACGCACGATACAATATAGAAAAATCGCTAGGAGAGGCTTGATACCCACATTCGAGTAAATGATCTAATACGGCAGATTTATCTTTTCGCATTGTGGCGCGGTCAGTTAAGGGACTTCTGCCAAGGTGCTCAGATATTCTGGTGGTGAAATGGCGTACCGATTTACCTGTATAGGAACTATTGCAAGTTCCACACGTGAAGTTGTATACCACACAGGATATCAAGCGCCTTTTGTATTTTTAGTATACCTTGTGTAATTATTGCTTTGATTGCTTATGTATTTATAGAACAGCCTGATGATGGTAATTTGAAGTTATCGAAACGTTGCAAATAATGATCGGAATAAAATGTTTATCGACTATTCTTTTGTTTATTGGTATGGTAGTGTTTGGCTATTACAAGAAAATAATGTCTTTGTTCTTTTTCACAGCAGCTCCATATTAAGGATAATACTTTTGTGATATGATTTTGTAAAAAGTAACAATAAGCACCAGGCCATAGTCAAGGGCTACTATTAGCCCTTCCTTGATTCTATGGGTAAGATGAATGCATATCATATGTTTATTGATTTTACAAAAAAGTGACAGTGTAAGTCGTTTTAGCGAATTTAGCAAATAGGTAAAACACAAAGTGTTCATGTTTCCATGAGCCCTATCTTCACAGTTCAATTCTGAAACCACATTGTTGAAACTTAGATTCTTGTTTAACAAAACAGTGAGTATTGGACAAAATATAAGTTAATTATTTATTTTGACTCATTTTGCCAAACATAGCATTTTAATATTTTGCATAGTTATCCATATATTCATAATGAGTCGAAAACATGTTGGCTCATTTTGTCATAATAGTAAAACCCCAGTGAATAAAGTCACACCCCGTTTGACCCACTATTACATGAACTTACAAATTGTGACTCAATGTTACATGACCTGATTTCTCCGTATTATAGTTCGTTTACAGTTGGCTCCTTTTGCCATAAGGTGTAGATGGTGGTTTTCTATTCAAAACGCAAAAAAAAATTTTTTTTGAAAATTTTCGCATTGACTCATTCTGCCGTAGTAACGACGATATATGGTGATAATAGGTCTAATATAGCGCCATAATTTTAGGATACTTTCATTTTTGGGCGGGTGGGGGCATAAAATTAACGTGACCCTAACTCATAACGCTTGCAGTTATGCTGTTTGTTAAGAGATAAAAGAGTCACACACATTTACGAGTATTGTATGACGATTCCGAGTCATTGTGTCAGAGTACCGACGATACACACAGTTGCTGCGATTCGTTTTTTTTAATAAGAAACTGAGTAGCAAAAAAATAAGGAAGAACAGAAAAAACCCCAGACTTACACACATGAAACAATTAACCAAAATAGTAAAAAAGCCTATACAAAGATAATAAATTAATATATTAATAAACCACATGAAACGCTAAAATAAACTGAAAAATATAATTAATTAAAAAATACGTTTCTCTCCTTTTAATCACTTCGTATTTTTTTGACAAACTCCTTAAATAACAGAAAAATAATTCGTTTAGATGTCTGGTTTGTATGAGAGAAGTAACGGATGCTTTGGCATCTCAGCACGTTTATCAACACCATATAGGACGACCTGACACAATCCAGTGCGGATACTGCTCTTTCAGGTAAATACCTTGTATTTTTATACACTCATATGTAAAACCTGTGGAGATTGAGCAGGATAATTCCTTTTCGATATTCAATCCTCCGAGAAGTGCTATTTTAGCTTTATTCAATTTTAAAATAATTGTCTATTTATATAATTGTTAATTTAATTTTATAATATTTATTTAAAATGTAATTAAAAATGGCTGTAGCTTCGGCCGAAAGCTCTTACTTATGTCTATATCCATAAATATTATTTTATTTTGTACTTCTTGCAATCACAAAATTTTAATTTCCCCTCGCAAATCTACAGTAGATGTTTTAAAATAAGTTGTTTTTCGCAAGAATAGCGTTTTATGACGTTAATTGCTTTGGGTTTATCGCCCTTAGAGTGCAATAAGCAATATCTGGGCTTGCAGGAACTAGAAGCCCAAAATTCTATTTAGCCAATATTAGACCTAAAAACGCTTAAATTATTGAGTTAAAAAAATTTTATTAAAAAATTGGACCCCCTGACCCCCACCCCCCTAAATTTGAAAGCACGCACCCGGGGTCGACCCCCCTAAAAAGCCAGGGGGGTCCGGCCGGACCCCCCCCCTAAAATATTTTGGCCTTCCACCCGGGCATACGTAAGCAGGGGGGTTGGGGGGTTATACCCCTCAAAAATAGGGATTTTGCTGACACCCCACCTAAATTTGGGGTACCCGGGGACACCCCATCCCCCCCCAAATTCGCCTCCCGGAGAAAAACTTTAACCGTTATTAAAGGACTAAAAAAAATTTCCGCGCTTCGCGCGGAGAGTTTATTACCTTGTTTATTTCATATACTATATTATTTTCCTATATTATTCAATAAAAAAAAGTCTATAAAACAAAGAAGAAAATTTTTTAAAAATGGTCGTTCTAGACCCGCCAAATTTTTATCCTTGGCGACCCAAAAGGGGAGTCTAGACCCCCTCCTGGCTACGCCCATGTCAGTGGTGTAGCCAGGGGGGGGGCGGAGGAAGCGGCCGCTTCTTCCCCCCCCCCCCGAAATCCGGCGAAGCCGGATTTTTTCGTAAGGGGTACCCTTACGTTTTTTGAATTTTTAAGAGAAAATTTTTTCTCTTTATATATAAATTCAGAAACATTTCTGATGCGTTCCAAAAGCATAAAAATACCCAAAAAAACTGAAATTTGTCCTGTTTTGCGGGAAGTGTACATTAATCATTTTGTTAGTTTTTTTTTTATTTCGATGGACTGTACCATTCATTACACAGCTAAGGCATGTGCCTTTGCCTCAGATATTGAATGGCAATACTATATAAATGTTAAAACTCAAATATTATAAGATAATGTAGGTTTGATAATGGCTGTTTTAAACCCCCTTAACAACGGTTTTTACACTTGTGGGGTTTTCCGCCTTTCCACCTCCCCCATGGTGAAGCGTGGCAGTTTGTATCGGACCCAGACCCCGCGGCGGCGCTACGCGCCGCTTTTGTAGCACTTTTTCTTCCCCCAGACCACCCCCCCCCCCCGAAATGAAATCCTGGCTACGCCACTGGCCCATGTATGTATATAATCTTTAATTAAATATAAGATTATGGATTAAAATGTTTGTGATACTTGACTTTATAATCAAGACAATAATATTACTATTCTATTATTACGTAATTATTAAAAAAACTATGATTTCTAATCTAATTATAAGAATATATAAACACATTATTATTGAAACAATTAAAAAATAAAATTTTAAGTTGCAATAAGGTCTTATTTTATATTTACACAGTTTTAAAGCATTTATAAGCTTTTTTTTATGTTTTTTTACCCGTTTTCAGTCCATTTTAAGGCAGCGCGGAAATATTGGGTACACCTCTTCAAAATTTGGGTCTTGCCGTACACCCCCCTAAAATTTGACCCCCCCTTATACCCCCCGAAATCCGAGAGGCTGCCCACCTATGCACCCGGGGGTGGACCCATAGGTGGTTTTGGTCGGGTCCGCTAGAGGGGAGTCCACTCCCGGGTGGAAGGCCAAATTTTTCAGGAGGGGTCAGGGGGGTCCAATTTTTCAGCAATTTTTTTTAACTCAATAATTTAAGTGTTTGTAGGTCTAATATTGAATTTTATGTACCAAAACCGCCTATCTAGGCCTAAAAAGTGTATTTAAACACTGTTTTTAACTAAAAAACCATGTTTTTGACAGTAAATAAAAAATATACTTCTAAATTGGTCGGGAGGGGGAGGGGAGGGGGGTCAGCCTCTCTTAGGGGGGGGTCTGGCCGGACCGCTCTCAAGCTTTGGGGGGAGGGGGGCCCTGGATTTTTTCTAGTGGGTCCACAATTTTGGCTCTGGGGGGGGGTGGACCTCTCTGCCCCCCCACCCCAAAAAAACACCTATGGGTGAACCCGTCCGTCCCTTGCGGATCCGACCAAAAACACCTATGAACATAATAAACCAAATATTAACAGACTTGTATTTCAGTGTCACCTACGCGATGACAGACATTAAGCGGCATCTGGCCAATCGCCATCCGGGAATGCCGCAGAAATTCCTGGACAAACGACCGGAAATGCGAGATGAATACTTAGAGTGGAGAATCAAATGTTTCCCGGATATAAAAGTAAAATCATCGCTTAATGTATAATAACGCAAGGTGATGTGCAAAATCCCCGCAAAAGTAGTATAAAATCAGTAATCACCATGGCAAAAATCCCCATAACGTAGTGCAAATTTCCCATAACAATCAGAAATGCGTTTGCAAACTGAAATGTGTTAAAAAATAGAAGTTTTAATCATAAAAGCATTAAAAATGTTTTAATTGTTCCCTAAGCCTAAGCAAGGTCCTAAAATCAAGCTAAATTTTATCATGATAAAATTTTGTTGTATTTTCTAAGTATCGAAATTTAAACGAAGTATTAAAAACGCGTTATATATATAGGGAATTTACACCACCTTATGGGGATTTGTAACGTTTATGGTGATTTTGGCCTATGGTGAATTTGTCCGTGGGGTTTTTATACGGACCCTAACGCAATAATATTATTATGGTATATAAGTTCTTGGGTTAAAATACAATCTATACGATATTTTTCTATAAGCCATTTTAAATTTTTTCAATAATTTTTTTTAAACTGTAATGTAACATATAAAAATAATATTTTTAGCAAACACAAAAAATATCGAATAACTTTTTGTTTATATTTTGTGATTAGCGGAATGAAATTTAAAGCAAAACAATCGTAAAAATATTAATATTTTTCCAGCTTAGACCCATATAGGTAAAATATTTGAATATTTTTGGTAAAATATTGTAAGGTTGTATTTTAGATAACCCGAATTTTCAAAATTTTGTAAATTTAAAGCTAAAAAAATCAGTTGCATTTAAAAAAAACAACAAAAAGGTTCGTATATTTTTGGCTTGCATAATGTGCACAATCTGATTCAGTTTGCAGAAAATTATGAACTGACCAGGAGGGTAACTGACTTAAATTCGGCCAGCCTTAATTTCTGCCACCGGGTGATATTTTTGCCACGCGCAAAGTTATAAAATGGAATGCGAATAACTAGATAGATCAATTGACGACCTACGCAGTTCACTTCTTCAAACTGTTTACTTTGAATACTTTTTTCTTTTTTTATTAGCAGACCTGTACACGGTCTGGAAATGCCCCCTGCTTTATTGGAGGATTTGCCCCCCCCCCGCCCCCCCCCCCCCGCCAAAAAATGAAAAAATACCTTACATTTATGACGCCATTTTTGACTTGTGATGGCACCATCATCCTATTTCAATATATTTTAAGCCATTTTAGACATATTTTTACCTTATTTTCGCTTCTTTTTTTTGTTCCTTTTTTCCCTTTTCTCTTCTTTTTTCCTTTTTTTTCTCTTTTTTTTCTTTCTCCCCTGCTTGTATCCCCCGTTTTATTGCCCTCCCGTTTCAAAAAATTTGCCCCCCCCGTTTTGGAATTGCCCCCCCCCAATGAAACCCCGGGGGGGCAGTGCACAGGTTTGTATCAGTATAATATTTTATGACTTATTGGTACGTAATCTATATACTTCTTATGTTTTATTTTCTTCATAAAATATTGTGACGCAAAAATCTGTGCGGGGGCTTCCAATCCGAGGGGTCACACGGATCGAACGCCAAAACGAACTCCGGATTGGAGTTGAATGCCTAAGTGCTTAAAGTGTATGTACGTCTGTACGTCTGTGTGTTCTCCCTCCGGTGGGAGGTCCGTCATCAAAGTCAGAGTTAAGAGCTCGCTAAGTAACTGAATTAGTAATTAGTTGTAAAATGTGTTTGAACGAATTTTTAAGGCAGGTTTTTACTGGTGGCCACAGAATTCATAAAAACGAGGCCCTTTACATGAAACACATAAACTAAAACAGCCTACGCAAAGGAAACGGCACAGGGACGCAGCTTAGCCTATTAAGTTTTGGAAAAATGCGCAAAGGAAACGGTGTAGCTAAACTTAAGGGGGAAACTAAAAACGGGGTGAAAAACACCTTTAAATTTTAGGCCTTTTTGGTAGGGGGAGGAAATTACTGCGAAAACTTGGCTTTTAGCCGCGCAACAAGTAAAAACGTTTAGAAAACTGCGTTGCCTGGGAAACGCCTAAAGGAAATCGCCCGATTATGCCAGAAAACTTAACGGGGGTTAGCGTCAGCCTATTTTCCTAAAGAAAACGAACGAACTCTTTAAAAAATAACTCTGCTCCGACGCGGTGTTGCTCCGGAGCTCAAACAGCAAAAAGTCTAGTCTAATGCACGGCGGCCGGTTGGTCGATTGAGAAATCCCTCGGAGGGCTGCTCGGAATCAGACTAGGGGCCTATTGCAGGTATATAAAAAACGTCAATGATATAAATAAATTCTCAGGGTGGAAGTCAGGAATAGGTTCCTGCTTTGGGGCCAACTGGTTCTTCTCGCCTATTCCCGCAGCCGAAGTCGTTGTCGAAGATATAAAAACCAACGACTTTTTAATGCGGGAGCTACTTTTATATAAAAACAGGGAACCACTAAACCCCGGCCCCGCGCGTGGGTGACTGTTTATCACCACGCGTTGAAATACTACAAAAACAACCGACCAACCGGGCGAATAATTTGAGGCGAGCCCCGCTCGCATGAGCAACCGCGCAACACCGCGTCTTAATTGAAAAACCTAAAACAAAGAATTAATAAAAAGATTTATTTTTAAAACTTAGGGCGCTAACGCGGGGAGACTAAAAAGGGGCGCACGGAAAAACACAACGACTCATGGATGCGCCATAATATGAAGAAAAACAAAGCAACAATTTACGTACAATATATGGAAAAGTACACAAATAATATTATTATTTGTGTACTTTTCCATACATTGTACGTAAATTGTTGCTGTTTCGTAACGTTTACAAAAAATTCTACTTAGTTTAGTTCATAATTTTACGCTTTTCCAAAATAACAGTCTGTGGCCGATATTAAGGCTGGAAGAAATTAAGCTAATTACCCTCATAGGTGAGAAAGAGGGGACAGGGCATACATGGGCAAGTTGGTCCGGAGTTTGGCGGTTTAACCCCAAATTAGGGGGGGGGTTAAAATCCGAGAAACGCAAAATACCCATATCGTTTTTTTCTGGAGTGCATTTTACTCATATCGTTTTTCGATTCTGAAAGAAAAACAGGTAAAAAAACGCTAATTTTAGGTCAAAAAGCCCTTTTTATAGGATTTTTGAGCTTTTTATTGCTTAAAACATTTATTTTAACCTCAAAACTTAAGTTTGGAGTCATTTTAAAGA